>JASSUY010016791.1:0-28137 GCA_032466535.1 Forpus xanthops
ACTGGAATGGGTTGCCCAGGGAAGTTGTGAATGCTCCATCACTGGCGGTGTTCAAGGCTGTGTTGGACATAGCCTTGGGTGACATGGTTTAGTGGGAGGTGTCCCTGCCCATGGCTGGGGGGTTGGAACTGGATGATCTGAAGGTCCTTTCCAACCTTAACTATTCTATGATTCTATGATTGTGAGGAAAACTGAAACCATGACATTTGTGAAACACTGAAGAGCTGGATCTGCTTGGCTTTTTTTCCTTACCCTTGTATCTGAACACATAACCTCTCTCAAAGTTGATTGTTCAATTTGACAATCACTTTCAGACCTTGTATACCAACCTCTCCATGAGTGTCAGCTATACTTTTACAGTTACTTGTGTAGTTTGTGCCAGTGATGCTTTGGAAGGTGCAGACATTGAAGATCTTCTATGTTACTATCCGTTTTGGTAGCAGAAGTCATAGAAGGTCAAAAATGTCCCAAAGTAGCAGATTTCTGTAAACAGATCTTCCCTTTTGGAAGTTGTCCCTTTTAAATATATTTAGTTTTCTGGGTAACTGTATTTCAGGCTAGATTTGTGAGGTATCTGGGATTTGTTTGTTTCAGTTTGGCAGAAGCCAACTGGCAAACAGTTTCCAAACCCCTGATCATTTAAACAACCGTGAAGCAGCAGGATGAGCCAGAAGAAGTGAAGGAGTAGAAAAGTCTTATGGTAGTTGGGAAAGCAAGAAGTCACTTGGAATGGTTGGGAAGAAGTGTGTCTCTCTCATCAGACACTGATGGAATATTAAATTTGAGCAGCAGTCTTTTCCTACAAATTTAATAGGTGGCCTATTGTACAAGCAGAAGAATGTTGTTTTCTTTTAGGCTCCTTTCATGATGAGCTGCCGTATTAAGCTTTTCAGGATACCTGTCGTGTCATACCCAATCATACTGCATTTCAGAGCATACATAACTCTTAAAGCCGTTTGGGCTTCAGAAGATGGTAAAAGTAAAATATAACATTCTTTGCTATGCTTTCCTGATTTAAAGTATACTGATATTTTTAAGGGACAGGATTCATTGTATCTATTCATGGTTAATCACCAGAAGCCAGCTGAAATGAGTTAGTCTCCGGCTAGTTCTCAGAAAAGAGCTGAGATTCTTATTCTGTTTGGTAATGTATTCCCTGCTGTGCAGTACATCTCTTGAAGTGTACTGTCATCTGGTTGCTTTTTTTCTAGCTTTCTTTTCAACCTTTAAAGTGGTACATGTCCCTTTGTGTATTTGAAAGGATGCTGAACTTACGGCAGAGTTTCCTGGGGGATTTCTGTAGCATTTGCCACAAAAAAATTAAGGAAAAGAAGAGAAATGTCTTCAAGGTTCAGTAAATGAAACTATTTTAATATTAATTAGGATGAATGTGTAACTATTAATTTGTATCCAAATAATGGACAGAGTCGTAGTGACATGGTCTAGTGTGAGGCATCCCTGCCCATGGCAGTGGGGCTGGAACTGTATGATCTTAAGGTCCTTTGCAACACTAACCATTCTATTATTTGAATAATTCTTTAATGTAATTTCAGTTTTCAAATTCAAATAATGTACTTTTAAGCAATAAAAAGAAAAATTTAATAGTGTTCAAGACTTTAACAAAATGCCTAAATAAATAAATAGCTAATTTAATCCCTGCATCAAAGGTTTGCAATGACAACAGAAATGGAAGAGGAAAGGACCATCCTGTTCCTGGTCTTTTCTTATACATGCTAAATGATTAATTTCTCAGTAGTTTTATTTTGGTGGATATTTAGCTAATTTCATGAAATGGTGGTCTGTGTGAACATATTAATTCTGTGTGTACTTCAAAGTAGTTTATGGTGCTATATCTGGTAAGTGTGTGTTCTTCCACTGTTCATATAGGTATATGTTAACATTTTTGAATAACCATTTCTTGTCACTTTTCTACCAAGATAGAATTAAAATGCCTGATGCATCTGATAGACCTTTCTCCTGTATTTGCATAAGATATCTTCTGGGGAGTGGGGAGAAGGGAGGAGAAAGGTAAAAGGAGAGTGCATAAGAGTGAGAGATCAGGTAGTTGTACCCAGCATGTGATCTTCTCAGCCTCAAGTAGCGATAAGACATACTGGCAGCTCTCATCTTCCTTACATGAAAAGTACTTTTTCTTAGTTTGTTTTTTTTTTTTTTAACTACCCTATGTGATTGCATATTGGGCTTTTCTATGAAGGAATTGTATTATTTTGCTGGATTTTCTGATAGTAGCTTGAAATTTATTGTTACTACTCATTGATTGAAAAGCAGTGTCAATGTTTACCTGATGGCCGTATCCTTAGAAGGTCTCTTTTCCAAGCTACTACACTAATATTTTTATTCATTCCCCCTATAATAATTATATTGAGGCCTCATTGCAGTCTTCTGTGCTCAGTACGTTTCCAAAAATTTCTTTGCATTTCAGTCCTGAATAAATTTTGATAATTTTGTTAAAAATTGCTTCACAGGGCTTGAGTTTCCATATCTTTCAATTCATACATACTTACATTCTAATCTACTGGAAAAGCTAACAATTTGAAGGTAAAAGAAATGCACATATTTCTTACAAGCATTCAGCATGTATAAGAATGTCTCCTGGATGCTTGGTTAGATAAAACTACTGATTAAATTCAAGTAAGTTACTAATATTCCTAATCAGAGCTCAAAATTCTTTGGTTCATTACCTTGCTTTATTTTTATTGATAGAAGATTTATTTACCACAAAATGCCACACTTGCAGGAGTTAACAGTATTGACCAGGTTTATATAAACAGTGGGCTGAATATGAATTTACAGAAAACTAGTTGTCTTGTAGCTGGGAATCTAAATCTTGTTTGTGATACAGAAATATGCACTTAAAGTGAAGATACTCACAATTTACCAATGTGTCATTCAAACTCCTGATACTTCCTTGCATATCAAACTATCTTTCTGCTATCTGCTGAATAATTTGTGATTGACAAATTCTTGGGTTATTTCAATATGAATGTAGGACTGTGAGAACGATGCTTTCCTTAATAAGCAATATTAATTTCCTGAAGCGTTTATTTCAAATTATATGCTCTTTTAAAATATAGACAAGTAATGTAAAGTATACGTGGTGTGATTTTTTTTTCCTTTTTTTTTTTTTTTTAAACAATATAAAAGTCAATCACAGTACAGTTGTGAGAGATAAAAACAAACCTTAAAAGCACCTTATCCTCACCCCTCCCTTCCCTGAATGTCTCTATCTCCCCCCCCAGCATTACAGGGGGGTAGGAAGTGAGGGCTATTGTCAGTTCATCACACTCTCTGCCACTCCTTTCTCCTCATGTTCTTCCCCTGCTTCAGCATGGGGTCCGTCCCATGGGGTGCAGTGCTTCAGGAACAGACTGCTGCAGTGTGGATCTCCTGCAGGGTCACAGCTCCTGCCAGCAAACCTGCTCCAGCATGGGCTCCTCTCTTCATGGGCCACAGGCCCTGCCAGGACCTGCTCCAGTGTTGACTTCCCATGTGGTCACAGCATCCTTCAGGCATACCCTTGCTCCAGTGTGGGATCCTCCATAGGCTGCAGAGGACAGCCTGTCCCACCATGGTCTGCGCCATTAGCTACAGCAGCTTTGTTTCATTCAGGAAGAACTCTGAAATCTCAGAAATGATTTAGTAAAAACTGGAAGATTAAGTAGGGCAAGACCATGATCTGTGTTGTGCAAGAGCTTCTTTATCAGGGAAGAGGGAATTTATTAGGACTTGGTAGAAGTCTGTAAAATCCTAAATAGGATGCGAGAAGGTTGATAGAGATTAATTGTTCTCCATCTCTCTTGGAAGAACTAAAGGGTATCAAGTGAAGCTGGTGAGAGACAGGCTTCGTCTTTGTAGCCACAGTGGCGGAAAGCCTTGCTGAGGACATTGATGGTGCTAATTATATTTTTGTTGGAATTCCATTTTGGATTGTAAAGTATATATTCATCAGAATATGCCCAGCAAAAACACTACAGTGTTAAAGAAGTTTTTCTTAACTGTCCATTATTGTCTAATATTTAAAAGAAAGATTATGTTAGCCAACAGTACTATGGCAGCAGAAATATCTTGTAGATTTTAGTTTGGAATTTGTGATTATGTTAGACTTCTGTGAAAATAGAACCTGCTGGTTTCCCACCATGAGACAGAGAGGTACAGAGGGACAGAGAATGCTTCAGGTGAGCCATGTCTCTGTGGCTGCAGGTGGGTTAATGATAGCTATTAGGTGTGCTGTGAGGCAGTTATCTGGCTCCCAAGCAGGTAATCTATGCAGGTAACTTGATAAGACAGAGTGAATTTCTGATGACTAAACGAGTATGGCCGTTACACTTTTTGCTTTTGTTCTGCAAGTTTAAAGTAAGCCAAGTGATTTACTTAACCAGTAGCATGTGGAATGCAGTAGAACATGGAAAAGGAAAAACAAAAGGTCAGCACATTACTGATGTTCCCTCCCTGGCTTTCATCGAACAGCCTCAATTTCCTCCTTAAAGCTTTTTGCATCCTGCACAGTTGTATAATGTGGAGCAGTCCTTAGCAGGAGTCCTGTAACAAATACAGAAAACTGTGAAAGTAGCTTGCAGGATCATTAATGTTGCTAAGGAAGTGCTAACAGAAATATAACATGATAATTTCATTTCTGTTAGCTGAATGGAGGGCTAACACCCTAAACTTTTCCTCATCTTTTCCCTTTCTTTCAACTGCCTGAAGAAGCTGAAGATGTATTCTCCTTCATTCTTTCAGTGCTTGCCAGCTGGAGGTTGCTTCCCTCACAACTCATGTCTCTCCTGGCAGTCTTACTTACGATCACAGCCAGCTTAGGATAATTTTTTCCTAGGGTAGTAATTGTCAGTTCTGAGGACTGTAGGGAAAATAGATTAAAACCCACTGGAATTAGGAAGTGGTAAAATGCATGTAAGGGAAAGTAAGTTCACAAAGTTTTGTAGATTATTTATTCATGTTGGATTTCCAGAAACTACCCAGTGAACTAGGGCTCTGTTGGACTGGAGCTGTGCAAGCAGCATATGATACAGTCACTGTGCAATGAAGTGACTTCACCTGCACTCGATTGTCAGAAATCTTGTGTCCAAAATGTTGTTTTGTTTTTGTTTTCCTGAAGCTTTAAGCAGTTCCTGAAAGCAGTGCATTTCCTCTCTGAGCATCCACAAACAAATAGAAACTTTCTGGTTATTTAAACACTAGTTCTTCAAAACATGTTGAAGATCTATCAGGGTAGTGATTTAATAGCTTCCTCAGGCAGGAGCTACAGAGGAAGGTCAGTGGCCCAAAGTCACTAAGTTTAGAAAGACCTTTTTAGACTAAACATTATAAAATCAGAATCTAATAAATTACTTGGATCAAAATGATTCTAAGCTATAGAATATATATTTTTTTTTTAATTATTTTTTTATTTAGATTACAAACTACGTGCTTGAGTGATAATTTCTGGTTTTATAGGCTTTAACAGTATTGGGCAGAATACTACTTAAAGGAGAAAAACAACTGCTGCTTCTGAACCCATGACATGTATGAATGATGTGATTGAATAAACCAGTTTTTTAGTTCATATGATTAAACTCCTCATAACGTGGTGTAAAAACAAAGCATACAGTTGGTAAGAAGTGTTTGCGTTTCTAGAATAGAAAACAAATATGTTTTACTTAGTAGTATTGTGTCCTGCTAAATTCCTATTTTTTCCATATCTGGGCAAATTTGAAACTATCATGACAATGAAAATGGAGAGAAAGATTGTGAATTTGTTTTTTTTCAGATCCTGTAGAAAACAAGCTGCAAATTCCTTTTGCAGAAGCTGAAATACTTCTCTATGAAGTGTATGGTATCTATGTTTTAAAAAATACATAGCAAAATCTGCATCTCTGGATGATTGTAATATATTACTTCTAAAGATAAAATAAGATGTTGCTGAAATAAAAATCTTGTACAGTCATATTTATGATTGGAGGGCGAAAAGGCTAACGTGTACAGACGATGGCAGGTGATGCAGAAATGCCCTGGAAGATGTAGTATATAGTGTGGCTATTAAATTCAAAGTCTGTGTAAAATCTAGTAGCCATTAGTGAGGCAATGGTAATTTGTCTAAAACATTTGGAATTTAAGATGTTGTAGCTGAATGTATCAAGTCAAAGATTTAGAAAGATGCTTATCAGATTTGTGAAGTTTTGTTAATTCGTGTGGATGTTTAACATTCTTTTTCATCCATCCTTTTATAAGATAATCTTACAATTCGGGTTGCTACTATTTTTCATTCAGAAGCACTTAAAATAGCAGAAAAATTTGTCAGAGTTACTGCGAGATAGGATATGATACCGTTCCTGTCCAAAGGAATTCTACCAGATGGGAAATGTGCAAGAATTTGTCCTTTTTCCTCGCCTTTGTCCCCACCAGTTGTCTGGGGACTGATTAACAAGTGGTTTTGTTGCCCTCACTCAAAGCAAAATCCATTTTGGTGGAGGGGGTAAAAGAGCATTAGGTTGTCTTTTTTTCTGTGATTAACGTAATGTGGAAACTGGCCAAAAAGTTGCTAAGTTTATCTGAAGTAACACTTGCAGCTTTGTGGAAGTATGCAGCTGAGTAATAGTATAAAAATAGCAAGTTATTCTGAGGAAGAGCATATGTTCTGTAACAATGAGAAATTGGTATACAGATAAAAGAAATTACAGATCTAAATACAAATTTCAGATGAGAAAGATCTGTGGCTTACTGCCTCAAAGTCTTCTGTTGATGCCATCGTTAAAAGTTGTTTAATGATCATTTTTCTAACACAGTTATTTAAAGAAGCACCATCATTGATAAATAGCTGTGCTGCCTTAGAGGTGCATATTTTGTATTCTGTAACAGTACAGATAATAGGCACTTTTTATATTCAAGTGCACGCTAATATATAGGGTGCCGTGCAGTGATATTAACAGGATATTTTTTCTTCTTACAAGAAAGTTACACTGCAGAGTTGTACTATTTCCTTACTATTTAAAGACACTGACAACCAAATGCTGCTATCTCCTGTCAGAATTAGCAATTAGGACAAGATTGGAACAGATTGCCAGGTTACTTGAGGAAGCAGTTAGGTATATGTGCTTAAACACTGGAAAACAGTTCCAGTAGAATCACTTATGCAATATAATTTAAAGCTCTCCATGCTTGAGCAGATAAAAGTATGAAGTATTGCTTTGAGGATTAAAACATTTCTCTGAAGAAGTTGATCTGTTTCGTGGAAGTATTTAGATTTCTTTTTGAAACAGTGAAGAGCACAATTTGGCACCAAGTTCCTCAAAATCTCTACCTTTAACTGTTTGTTCTGCTTGTTTTTCTTTCTTTTTTCCCCTTTTTCTTTCTTTTTTTTAAGCTTCTCCTCAAGCGCTTAGAGATAGGCACATGTAATAGTTGTACTGATCGAGCAGAACGAGAGATTAGAAGATTAAATTGCAGTTAGATGTGGAGTAACTACTTAGTGTGAAACTGACTGAGGGAGCTCTGAAAGCTTCAAGAACAGTTATGTAAAATAAAATCTTTATTGGTAAAATTTTACTTTTCAGGAGATACCAATTTGCAAATATTAGACTTTGCTTAGGACAGTCTTGGCAAAATGAAGATCAGCTCTCATTTGGTTTATGAGTAGGTCTTTTCTGAGCCACTTGCGCTTCAAAATCTGCATGCCACTTGCTGTTATTTGCCATCTGAATGAAAGATATGATCGTGCAGGGCTTCTCTTTCAGAGGAGGAGGAAATGTTGGCAAAAGAGAGAGAGAATTTGGGTGGAGGGAAGCAGAGAGAGGTTGAAGAATTCAGCTGGCATTATTTGTATAATCAATATATATATATAAAAATTATTTCTCTTTTTCCTTGTCTCTTAATCATTGAATAACCCGCCTGATCTCATTAGTGTCTGTATTACAAGCTACCTATGTTGCTTCTGCTGGGGAGAAACAAGGAAAAAAGGAAAGTTCCAAATTCCAGATAGAAAATTATTGAGAAATCAGGAGAAAAAAATAAAAAAGGCACCTACAGATTTTTTCCCCTGGGTTTGTTTCACCTCTCAACTCCGATATTTTTCTCTGTGATGCTGAAAGTATGAGACAAAGTAAATACAGTAACTTCAGCTCGTGTGTTTATGATTCCCTGGAAAAGGGAGGTCACTTCTATCTGAGCCATCAGTCATCTCTGTATCTAAAGTAGTGCCAAAAAAATAGGTAAGATAGTGTTTCTGCTGTTAAAACTTTAACACATATCTGTTTACATGGCTTTTAGAGTTGTCTTCTAGTAATAAAAGGTAAAGTAAAACAAAAATATCATGGTAAATTTAGTGATCTTTCTGTGTATCTGGGGTCTGTTTTATCAGTATGTGCTGCAGATCGTGGCTGGGCTACACACCTAGTTTTCCATGAAAATAAGCATGCAGGGGAATAGCTGATACATGTCAAGATCTCATCCTAATACACATTTCAGATGCTGCTTGGAAACTGAAATGTAGGTGAATTATTGGCTAAACCCCACATGAGAATACAAAAATATCGCTAGCCAGTATAGCTGTGAAATCTAGGCAGTTTGGGATTAATCCTTTTGAGGTCTTCTGGCCAAAATCTACAATTGGAATATGCTCTCTGGCTGTTTTGATGTGACTTCAGAGAAAGTAGAAGATAATTTTCTTACATAAGGGAGAGTAAAATGCATTATATGATGTTCCCCCTGTAGAGATGCTCCTATTACTCTATTTTACTTGTTTTTCTTGTGATTTTTAAAAAAAGTTGCATCCAGAATGCTCCTCATTTGGAGTTTTGTGCATCCATGCCATATGTTGAATACATGCTGAAGAGTAGTTGTAGAATCTATGCAGCAACACTTGTCCTCTATCTCCCTGCCCACCCACACTGAAGTAACAGACTTCGAGTCTGTTATTCTCTGTACCATTTTTAACTCTTGCAAATGTAAATGTTCTGGTTATACCAGGTCAGCGTTCTGCAAATTGACCAGGGATTTTTATTAAGTTATTTATTTTTAAATTTATTTCTCTGACTCACATTTGAGGGTCTATTTATAGGTTCGTTAAAGCACTGGGCTGGCGTATCTGGAGTACGTAAGCTGAACATTGAAACCTTAGAAGCAGCTAAAGGTGAATGCAAAATAATCACTGAGTTTCTTGAAGTACTGCTGCAAGCACTAAATGTGTAACCTGCTTTCTGCCATTTTTCACATTTTCAGTACATCATGTGGAGATTAAAGGAAATTTTAAAATGAAAAGGGTATTGTTAACCAGCTTTAGTTTTGATGATTTTTTTGTTTTGTTTTGGTTTTTTGTGTTTTTTTTTTTTAAACTCCTTTGAAATGCATAGTCTGCCATGAGAAATTATGCCCAATTTGGCTTGTACATGCTAGAATTTTGGCTTGTTTCCATAGCTGCAGTGTACTCTGAAATGTGCAGAATGAGAGGGCAAAATATCTTATCCTGTCTGTTCTAATCTTATTTAGAGTTTTTTCACTCTTAGCATCCTGTGATAGTAATTTTTAGCAGTGGGATCATAAACAGGCTTTAATGCTTGACTTGTCTTTCACACTGAGTGTAAAGGAAGAGTCTAGAATGCATGATGAAGGATGTGCGTAGGCATGGAGAACACAAAGCTATTACAAGAAACATTACAAAAGGTGATATTCACATGTGAGCCTGTAGACAGATGTGAAACTCATGATTTTCATTGTGTAAGCATTTTGTAAATGAAGTATCACACACATTAGAAAGCCATTATGATTTTGTCATCGGTGATTTGGCCTTGTGCATGAGATGCTGATCTTGCTGGGTTTTGGTAGCGAGGTGTAAGAAAATTTTTTAAAGAAGGTATGTTTTAACATGAATAGTAAATTTTACTTGAGATTTTTACTTCAGATATGGAATCCTTTGCGTATCCTGCTTTGGTCATCTGTTTAAGTTAAATTGTGAACCAAGGCCCAGATCACATGATCAAAGGCAATGGGATATTGACTCATATGGGAAAATATTGTCTAGGAAAATGACCTAAAATAGCTTTGGAAGTTCCAGCATTCTTTTGAGTCTTTTCATTGTGGGGATCCATGATGCAAGAACGAGTATCCACAAAGTAGTTTCTTTTCTGGCTGGAGAACATGAGTAACATGAACATAGAGAGACACGAGTTTGTGACTATCACTCAGGCGGTGCTGAACCTTCTTGGAGTGACTCCATCCAAGAACAGCTTGAGGGATCCGTACCAACAGTGATCCAGACACAAGTTACGTTTTTCTTTAGTCTCTGAAAATACTTCGTCAAGTATATTTTCTCCTTGTATAACCTGAAACACGATAAAGAGTGTTCTTACTTCAGTGCTTGTTTAGTCTCGGAGCCTTACAGAAGCCTCAAGGTGGGCTGAAAAGTGACAGCTGGGGTTGATTCTGCTGCAATGTGAATAATTCTCAAGCTTTTCTCTATCTGAGTTCTTGGCCTCAGGAAGTGCTACCTGGGCTCTGGAAGCCAGGGCTCTGGAAGAGTGTTCCTGTTCTAAAAAGCCTTCAGGAAACTGAGGGCTGTGCTGCAGCACATGCTACACACATAAATTAGGAGGTTTTTCAGTGATTGAGTATAGCAAAACTTTCAGTAATAAAAAGTGAATTTTTAGCAGGTGTTGCTTCTGTTTTGTCCACATGAGTACCTTTTAATAGATTTTTGCCCTTTCCCCCCCCCAGGAAAGATAAGGAAACAGCTTAGGGAAATGAAACAAGCTGTCCAAATTTGCAAAAGTTGCACTTCCTCAAGGAATTTCAGTAATGCATAACTGTTCTAAATGGGGATTGGAACGCTTTTGATATTTTTGTTTGTTTTTATTTTAAATGAGAACTGCAATGAGTTCTCAAGAAAGCAAGGATGATCTTTAGAAATTGTCTTGATACTTGCAGAGTTAACAGTTACGCTGGAAGAAAAGTAATTATTTAATGTATAAGCCAAAAGTCTTCCTACTCGGTCATGTTTTGTCTTTCAATAGGAAACATGTAGGGGTTTTGTGTTTTGTTTTCCATGGTGCTGTTAACATAGTAGGAACACCTGAGCAAACATAGCAGTGTTTGCACATGTGGAAATAGAATGAGTAGAGTAGTAGACATTAGTTAACTATACCAAAATGTGTGGAAAGCCCTGATGTCCGGTAGGTTTGCCATGTGGCATATGTGTTAGTTATTTGTATTGTGACTAATAAAGAACTTTATGTTCCTGCAGTATCTCCGGTACAGTAACTTTTATCTGCTATCAGTTTTTAAAGTTTACTGTTTCTTGAGGAGCCGCTGTAGTAATGAATGCTGAGATTTCAGGGGATGCTGGAAGGATAAGTAAACAGCATGAGAGACACTTGGAAAATAGCAAAGCAATGCACCCTGGATAGAATAGGTACAAAAGGAAAACAATATAACTCTTTATTGCAATAACAAAACATTGTGCCATTCATTTCACAAATATGAAGTAGAATAAGCTGTTGTGCTTAGCAAGGAATTAAAATTGAGTATACTTTTAAATTATGATGTTTATATGAGGATGAAAATCTACATTAGGAATTATTTGCATACAGCAACACTAGTAACACAAATATTTATATATTTAAAAAAATAAGTGGACAGAAATTGCGTAAAGTGTGGAGAAAGAGAGGAAAGTTTTCTTTAGTGGATATACAAGAGTTATAAATAACTTATGCCCTAAGGATCCATGTTTGCATTTATAAAGATCATTTCATGGAGTCTGTACGGCACATGCAGTACATGCAAAAATACGAGACATTTGCCTTTGGATGAGCCGTGTTACAGTAATTTGTTCAGAAGTGAAAAGGAATAATGAAAAAACCTTGAAAGAACATAATTTCTTGGCACATGCAGCATGGCTAAATACTTATACACTTGTCCTCCCTCTCCCCAATTTCCCTGAATGTGTGTAATGGAAAGCCATCAAAACTGCTCCAGATCTATCAGATTTATTCACACGTGTGCAGCCGTTATAAGGGAGGGAAAAGCTGTCCTTAAGTTAAAGGACAGCTTTAGTGTTAAGAAGCAGTGATTACAGACCAGCTATGCAGACATACATGTTTTAAATGCCATAAATGTTTTAACTATCAAGGAAATGAAACTATAGGAATGCACAGCGGTTGTAGTGTGATGTGTTTATGAACATGAAATATTTGCTTGCTACACAAGGAAATCACTTCAAAACCTGGTGGCATCACCTAGTGTGTATTTCTCCTTATATGAGTCCTTTCTTATAACTTCCAGGCTCTGGATGGTCTCTCTCTCCAAGTGTCGTAGTTCTTTCCTCCCAGTAAAAGGGAAATAGTTCCACTGTTTAGTAAGTAAATATGTAAGAAATTAATAGAACTATTGTAAGGTCTGAAGCGCAAGCTTCAGCAAATGGAGGTTGGCAATGTCCAGCTCCATACTAGGTTACTGGGAAGATGCAATAAGAATGCTATTAGAATTGTCCAGCCATGAAAGGGGATGTAGATGGTAGATTTCTGTTGGGTACATTGAAAAATCTTACAGAATGTGGCTTCTCCATTGTGTTAGATGGGCAGGATCTATGGACAGAAAAAAAAAAATAGAAATGTGAGAGAAGGTGAAGTTAGACTGTGTCTCTGCTGAGTGCTGTCATGCTTTCAAGAGAGCAAGTGTTTGTGCAGGCTGCTGTCTTGGACAGTGTCTGTGGTACGGGGTGGGGGGGGTACAGAGAGGACAGCTCTTCTAAAAAAAATTATTAGTTTTTTTTTGGTAGTGAGAGAAGTTGAATATTGATCTAGTTCATAATATATCACAAGTACTGAAAACACCCAAAGCCCTGTCTTGTTTAGGCACCGAATCTTTGATATACTTTACAAATGCCAAAGGAAAGCATTGTGTAAACCATGTATCCTGGGTTCAGCAGTAGCAGTCATTATTCTCCTTCTTAGTAGCTGGTGCAGTGCTGTGTTTTTGACTTTCGGCCTGGGAACAGCACTGATAACACCAATGCTTTCAGTTACTGCTTAGAATGTTTAGTCTGACCAAGGACTTTCTGAGCCTCATGCTCTGCCAGGTAAGGAGTGGAAGCCAGGAGGAAGCAGAGACAGGACACCTGACCCAAACTGACCAAAGAGGTATTCCATACCATAGCATGTCATGCACAGGGTATAGAGCTGGGGGAAGGAACCCGGAAGAGTTAGTTCATGGCTCGGACGTCCAGTGGTGAGCAGTTGTAGTCTCTTCCCTTTTATTTCCATTGTCATTATTATTATTGGTGGTAGCAGCAGTGGTGTGTGTTATACCTTAGTTACTGGACTGTTCTTATCTCAACCTGTGGGACTTGCACTCTTGATTCTCCTCTCCATCCCTCCGGGAGCCGGGGACAAGAAAGAGGGGGGAATGAGTGAGAAAACGGCGTGAGTGACTTAAACCATGACACTATGAGACCACAATTGTAAAGGTAAACCTGGGCTATTGCTGGCGCTTAGCTTTAACCAATTTGTCTTAATCTGTTTTATGTTACTTTCATGCACAAAACCAAATGGAGATATCTTGGTGGATTTTCCCCTTCCCACTTCCCCAAATGATGTTGCTAAAAGTGGTAATTTGTGTTTTTAAGAGCTTACTAAATCAGGACACTGAGTTTGTGTTAGTTCTTTCAGAGTTCCTTTTACATCTGGTGTTAAACATTGTCTGTTAGAAAAAAACATGTCTCAGCAAGAAATTGAGAACCAGATTGTTACCTGCAGTAAAGAAGCATGCAGTGAATGCATGAAAATACACAAATGTGGCTTATAGCAAAAAGTAAATGTCAAACAAAAATGATTGTAATTTTTTATTTCTTTTTTTGTTTCATTACCCTTGATCACTTTGACCACTGTAAACTAACTGTAAAATACTGATATTTTGTTAGATGGTATCCCCTGTACATGTACAGATACATAAAAGCCTTCATAAAAAATCCTGTCCATTCACTCCAAAGTCAGCTAGATCTAGTCTGTTAGATAAGTTGGCCAAATGATAAATACAGTTAATTCAGTCTTCCTTACCAAGTAGTGCTGAATGGTTTGCATTTCGTTAGCTTCAATTCAAAGCAGCAATGAGAAAAGCTACTCTAAGGTAGCAGTTTTGGTTCTTTTTGATTTTAGTGTTTCCCCCTCCAAGTAAGCAGAGATGTGGATGTTGTACCTGGTAACTTATTGTGACTGCAAGTATTGAATATCTGGTTTGAAACACTGTAATAATCCTGCAAAGCTGGTGTGGTGCTTCTTATTTTTTAAACAAACAAAAGGAAGAACTGGGATGGTAAGCTGATTTACAAGCCTACAGAATTCGGTACTGCTGGAAGAAGTGGGAGGGGATAACAGAACCAGCTAGTTGACTAACCACTTCCCTTTATTGTTCCTTTTAATACCACAGCAGCCTTGCTAGGTTTCTAAAGCATCATGAGTTACATCAGTGAGACCATGTATGCTCTAACTGGTAGGTTCTTTTCATTTAAGATCTAAACTGAAAATCGTTGCAAGTGATCTTCTGTGATTAAAATCTGAATAAGATATACCTCTTTGTGTTATTTCTTTATAATCATATATAGAAAAAAGATCCTATGTGTTGTGCATAGTAAACAAAATTAGAGACATTCTTTCTGTAGCAAAAACTTCATGCAGGGTTAGAAGGGTATGTTCCCTTTACAAATTACAAGCAAACTACCAAAATAATAATAGCAGTTGAAAAAACAGTGCAAGCTGATAAAGTCTGAAAGGTGGATTAATTAATGATTTTTGAATGAGTTGAAAAATGAGCTTCCATTTCTCTTTCAAGTGCTATAACTTATACTGTGCTGTCCTTCATGAGCTGAAGCCATTTGTGTTGGTTGATGTTAGAACTTGGTTGAAAAATCCTTGTTTTGTGGTTTACGTTGTGGATCCTGTTAGTAATAAGTATAATAGTTAGAAGTCCTAAATGATACACTAAATAAGCAAATGCTTTTCAGTAATTTCACTTCTTATTACCATAGATAACCTGAAGTTGTTTTGCAGTGGAGATTTGCAGTGGTACAGTTAAAGCTAAAATAAGCTGGGTTTGTGCTTGCTATGCTCAAAAAAACTGTCAATCCACTGTAAAGCCTATATGAAGTTCAAGCCTAAAGTTTTCAGCAGCAGTGCAGTTGAAGATTCTAGCCTGTTTTAATGATCTGAATGGGAGTTAGATTGAATTCTTTGGGCAGCCAAAAGTTGTAATAGGGATTTCAGCTGTTACAGCTATTTATTTTTGTCTGATCAATAATGTGTCTGCAATGTGGCTAAATATAACCAAAAACTAGAGGAGGGCACATCAGTTCAGAATCTATTTTATAGCATTGTTCATATAGTGGGATGTGCTAACTTCTGTTGCCGTATTTCTTTACTTAATATCTTTACTTGGAATGTATAATCAGCTTTTTAATGATACTTTTCCCAGCAAAAAACACCACAAAAAACAAATCAACCAACCAAAATCTTCCCAGTAACAGATGTTTTTCCTAGGCCAGGCATAATTAAAGAATGGATGGTACTTTTTAGGTTCATCATTTAAGACGTGATGTCAAGTTGTCTGTTCACATTGATACTTTACAGTTTCTACAACATATATTTGCAAAGTGACTTCTGTGTTTTGTGCACATATTTGGCTATTTACATTTGAAATACAAAAGCATTAAGCCAAATATTTCAGAAGAATCATAAGGTTGATAAAAATAAGACTTTGAAATTTTCATAGTTTTATTTATATTCTTATACTGAAAACCTGAAATAATTCCATTGAATGTTGCAAAAGAAAACATGGTGGACCGTGAAAGGCTAAGAGAAACCTTGTGCTTGCCAGCCACTCTTGCCCTGAAGTATGGGTGTACTGTAATGAAAGATTTCCTGTAGCTTTATCTTTTAATGCTAGTGGTTTTGGAAATCCATCGAGGATAACATCGAGTACTGTAAGGAAAGTAAAAATTCAAATCTAACAGTAATATGTAAGTTTCAGAGTAGTAATAGGTGCATAATGTGCTGCATTTTGAAGCCATCTAATACCTCTCACCTGAGGAATGTAAGAGTAATTAGCAAGTAACTTTTTCTTGCTGAAGTGACAAAATAAGCTCGTTTTGAAGACATCTTAGCCATTAATACTGCCCACTGCTTCTTTATACTGAAGATGATGATGATTAATATTATTATTAATGGTAATAATAATAATAATTTACCTAGTTCTCCAAATACGGGTCTTCCTTGTGGAATCCTTCAAAGTTTTCTGTCATTCATGCCAGTAACTTATTTCACCACTTCAGTCTTCCCTACACTGCTGCAGTGCCTGATGCTGGATCCTCAGCAAATTTAGACTGTTCTTAAAAGTTTTGGTGGACCTTGGTCAGTATTATTTTCATTTTCAAGTGAGCTGGAATTATGGAAATATATGATCATTCCAGCTTTTGTTAAAGCAAACAAGCCAATGAAACAAAAAAGAGCCTTTTCTTTCCCTACTTTTCCTAGACAGATGAGCAAGACAGCTACAGCAGCCTGCTCTCAGGGGCAATGGGCAGAGGCTCCTGGGCATTCTCCTAGATGCCTAGTGAAGGCAACTTTCGCAGCTGCCGTTTTTGGGAACCTCACATGTTTTACACCCTGTCAGACGTGGCAGCAATCATTCTATGAATTCTAAAGTTATTGTGATGAGGGCCTAACGGATAAGTTTCATTTCCTTAGGAAACCAGGCTAAAAATAAGTTCTTAGCTCTTCTGTAAGCAGAGGAAAATTTTTTAAATGTTTCTATCAAATTTGTTACAAAATGGGAGGCAAAGAGTGATTGTTTTAAAACTATGACATTTTAGCCAAATAGTGTGAGGAACCAGGTGTTCAATTTTTCAGGTTTTTGGATGTCAGTTCTTTTTCCTCTTCTCTCTAGCACTCAGATATGCACGAAGGTGGCATCTTCCTGAGACAGTCTCTTTTTGGTCTTAGAAATAGCCATTGCAGCTTGGAAGTCTTAAAACTTAATTATCCGTGTTAGCAGAGCTCAGCCTTTGGGACCCCAAATCTGTCCAGTTTTTCAGACCAGTGTTCCCAATCGAGTATTTAATCTCAAAGCAGTTGTTATATTAGGCATTCCAAAATTCGTGGTGTTAATAGCCGTAACAAGAATAGACATATTGCTCATATTAACTGCTCAATTGACTCTCAATGAAATTAATGAACTTCTTTGGATTCTGAATATTGGAGGGGAGGGAATTATTTTAAGCCAAGAAACCTACTTTTTCAAGGTCTGTCTCTAAGTATAGCTTGCTGGTAGACAGTTTTCCTCCTCTAGTTAATTATTTTTTTTTCTCTTGGAGTTAGCTGTAAGTGAAAGGGTGTGCAAATAAATGTAACGTAGTTCCAGGATGACTTTTTCAGTGCCATTTTGGTGCTCGGCAGTGCCAATGTTAAGGAAAAGGTTATTGCACGCTCCCCACCATTATAGATAAAATAATGTTATAAAAGGCAAGTCAGGGCTTAAAATCAAACTTCTGACTAGTAGATATGTAGCGCTCAAAGTAGTCTTCAGTTATTGGGTGGGATTTTTGTACATTAATTGTAATGCAAATCAGCACACTGTGCCTGGGCAATGCTCTGAGTGGTGGGGTGCATAGGATATTTTAAATGATGTTTCTAAAATCTGATCATGTCATGTTTGTGTAGGTGGGAGGAGGCCAGAAAGAGGATTGGTGAGGGGAGGTCTTTAATACTGAAGTGTCTACGTAGCTGTTCCTGGAGGCACATGGAAGAAATGAAGCTAGCTATGATTTCACTTTGTAGGAGAGCACCACTGTGACAATTGCACATTTCTTTGTTTCGTCTGTCTGTAATCTTCCTCCCCATCATAGGTACTTGTAAGGACCAGCTGTATTTGCCATCTTGTGTAGTTACTGTGGAGAGCAGATGATGTGGGTCATGATTGGAATTTCATGTAACTTCCGTGGTGTGTTCTCACCTTCAATGCCTGAGAGCATATAGGAAATGTAACTTCAGTCGTGTTTAGAATAAAGGCATGGTTTGATTTATCCCTGCTTTCTTTTTTTCCTTTTTTTTAACCCAAAGGGAAAACTTTGAGGGTTTGTAGGTTGTAGGAAATAGTAATATTTTAAAGCTTCTTCTGTATCTCAGATAATGACAGCACATCATTCTGGCAGTTACAAGTTTCAAGGGTTAATAGACAATTTTAAATAATACAATTCATTGAGTTGTATGGTTAATTTTGCTGATTTGGTTTTCTACCTCGTGTTGGTGGAAGATGAAATGCAACAGTGGTATGACGCACGATGCTCTTGTATGACACTTGATCGTTGCATATCTGTATTGGAAAGCAGAGAGCAGGAGAGTATGCAGCTCAGTGAGAAAGTTTAAAAGCCCTATGCTTACAGCTGGATTTGATGTAGTATTGCAGTGAAATAGCAGATGCTGACAATTATTATCACTCTGACCGCTCTTTAGTGCTGTTTGATTTTTCAAATGATGCTCAGCTCACTAATTTGATGTTGTTAAACAAGGCTGTTACTAGAGCTCTCTTACTTCGTCATTTATAATTACTTTTGGCTTTGTAAATGAAAACAATAGAGATGGTTCTGTAATTTATAATCCTAGTAATTATATATTTTCATTAACTTACTATTTTTCAAACCTTTATTGTGCAAAAGATTGTTATTACTGCCTTTTATTCAAGAAATGGTCATATGACTCGGGAGATTTCTTTCTTTCATAGAGGATCTATTTGCAAATACTATGCATTTTGTACAAATGAGACATGAAGATTGCAGGACTTAATACATCATTTTCACACAGCAGAAAATATTCACTGAATAAATAATTTGTATGTCAACAGTAAAATTTACTGAATAACTGTGAACAGCATTCTTCCTTTCAAGTTTGGTATTATGGTTCGAGTTCCTTTCGTATCTGTCTTCACAGGGAGAGCAGTGAAATAAGCAAACTATTTTAGGCAGATGAACACAGTACTCAAGAATAAACAGACCCTTGAATTTTAAGGTGTGAGGTCATAAGTATGTTTTGGAGATTGCAACCATTTTTTACTCTCTTCCAGATTTCTGTTTGCAGATATTCTAGCAAGATTGCTAGCTTAGTCTAACATGATGATTTGAAAGGATGAACTTTTATATCCAAACGTATAGCAAAGTGGGAGTAAAGTTTTGAAGTTATGCCAGGAGAATCTTTGACTGACAGATGAAGACTTTTCTTATGAATTTTTTCCCTGTTGTAGTGTTTTCCCAGACTGTGAGGAAGATTTTAGGCTGTGTGAAGCAGATTTATCCTTTTATGTACTCAGTTATTCTGAATTGCTGCATTTAGAAACATTATGTAGAGTTGAATGCTGTTTGATAATAAATTGTCAAAAATTCTAAAGAGTATAATCTTTTTCTCAGGCATGTGTTTGCATGCAGTAGTTCCTTAATGAATATTTATGACTTATAATGAAAACCTTTCTCTAATCTCATGCATGTCCACTAAGAATACTTTGTGTGGAGACTGAATTAGGAGAGCTGCTTTATTTTCTGTGAAGACACGACAAAACTTTGAGTATGTCTGTTGAAGACTGCTCTTAAGTTATTTATTTGTTAATTAAATTATTTCATGCTTGAACACATACTTGTAGAGCAGAACAAATGTGTAAGTCTATGTACTATTTCACAAAACCATGTTTGGTACCTTGAATTAACTCTCAATAAGTTTAACCTGAGGGAACAAATACGGAATCATTCCAGTACTTGACATGGGCTTAAAAATTGCATTTTTTATTACTGTGTGACTCTTGCACACATAGCCAATAGTCATGTAGAACCTACAGGTAATGTATGTGAAGAAACAGAAGCCAAATTATGTCTATAAAGAATATACACAAACCAAACATTCACTTGAACAGTAGCATTGTGTATGTAGGTAGGATCCTCTCATTTCAAATAACCTCTTCCTTTCAAGTACTCTTTACTGTGGTGATTTGTTCCTTCTGCAAGATAACAGTATTGCTATATAATAATTATAATGTATAACTAAGCTGGTTATTTTTGCGTGGTAAAGGAGCAGCTTCCCAATCTCACCTGATTAGGAAGTTACTATGAATCTATTTTAAAACCAAAGTACTGTTTTCCCCAGAAACTTACTTCTTTCCATCCTGTTTTAAAGAAAATTGTTATATTTCACATAATTATGATCAGTTAAACTTCAGTGAAATTAATAATCCTAATTCTTTGTTTACAGCCGTACCATCAGGAAATCAGTATATTCTTTTTAGACAGATGTGAGTTTACGGTTTCCATGCTGTAAACAGCTGGAAATGATTCTGCTTGCATCCTGAGATAGCAGAAAACTGTGTTGGTACTATGCCCAGGCTAATACAGCCTGTTTCTTAGCAGCAAGGGTTCTGTGCTGTCCTAATTGTAGTTAAACAGCTTTTAGTTAGCCCAGGAGGCAGGCAGAGCTGTATTGCATATGCCTTCAGAGAGGTTAATGGTATTTCCATTAAAATCCATGGCAACTCCTCCCTCCCATACCCATCTATGAACCTCTATGTACTTTGACTCTGAATTTTGAAAGAAGGTATAAACATAATGAGGGACACTTTTCAGTTAGGCTTTAGAGTAAACATTTTCCAGTAAAGAGATTCTTACTTTGTGAATTTGCAATGTTATGTCAGTACGGAGCAGTACATACAGGATGGTGTGTAACAGGTATTTGCCTAGAACCTTCAGTCAGAGCTGTCCCTTCTGAAGGCTGGCAATAAACCTGTTTCTCCTTCAGTTTTGTTAGTACCATCACTGCCTTTTTCCATGATGCCTCATGCGCAGTCCAAGCTGTTCAAGGATATAATATACCTACTGTAAATAAAAACAGGAAAGAAACTTCTCTCGTCTTATTAATTTTCTTTTAAATGAAGAACATATTCTTGAAGTCTAAATATGTCTGACCATTTGGAGCTGACGATGTTTTGATTTCAGAAAAAAGAAGAAATGTTAAACAAGTCAGTTTTGGTGAAGTTATATATGCAAATAAAATCATTCATCTTATTAAAATTCAGTTGGTTATTACAAACTGAATTAAAATGACAGTGAAGGATCAGCCTCAGGTATATGACTGTGCATTTTAAAGTGCTACATTTAATGTTTATGCAGAAGGTTTTTATATTTTGGGAAGTGATTAACACCTTGGCTCTTCTGCATTCAGGAGAGCATAAAATTTCAAGTATTTTTTTCAACATTTGACCTACTTAGTGAAAAGTTCTGATTAGTGCCCTGTTATATACTACCTCAGTTTTGGAAGTACCTTTGGGTAATGTATTGTAGAGAAAAGCAATCTCATCTAGGAGTGCAAATGGACCCTATCACATTTTAAGATAGATTTTTTTTTCCTTCAATTTCCTCTGCCTAATTTAGACCTCAGATGCAGCCCTGTTTAATGAATCCACATTCAACTGTTGTGCTTAACTGATAGCTTAATTGTGTTTGCATATAAATTCTTTTGTTCCTTGGCTGATTAAAAAGAATCCCTCCCTTTGAAGTCAGGTGCCACAAAGGGAGCCTAACAAGTTGTTTGGTAGGAAATTAAGCTTTTGGTTATTACTAATTTTCTGGGTTCTATAAAGCACTTCCTCATTAGCAGGGCCTCAACAACTGTGTCCCCAAAAGGTAAAGGTGACTAGTTACTATGAGTTATGCTTCTGGTTTTGGAAAACTCATGGTCAAGTAGAACAAAAGTGATCAGTAGCCTTTCATCTAGACTGCAGCAGGAGCAGGATAGTTTGGAAAGGACTCCACTCTTCTCGTTTCTTTCTTTACCTGCTTTTCTGTGAAGTGAAGCATTTGTTAATGAGATAAGATGCATTCATCTGGAATTGTTGCGGGAGTTCCTAAACATTTCTCATTCCAAGTAATCTATAGCTGCAGGAAAGAGTGCTTCCCTAAACACAAATTTCAGCAGCAAAAGTTGACAGTTGCTCCATTTCTTGCTGTGAATGGAAGGGCTGACGAGAGGAGTAACTAATGTCTTTATAAAAAAAAAAGAACAAAAAGAAAGAGGCAAAAAAGCTTCTGCACTGCTTCAGCTGGGACATAGACTGGCATTGGCTTGCGGGACCTGTCTGTTACCACGAGAATTTGGCTGCAGTGAGGATGGATAAATCCCAGTTGGTGGGTACATGATGTAAAGAGTCATAAAGATTTATGTAATAAATTCGTGATCGTGCCTTTTGTAATGAAAAGTAACCTTCACGACTTTGTGGTTTTAGAAGCTTATGAAGCTAATTTGTAATGGTTTGGGATTCCACTCAACCCCTTTCTGAATTCAGGTGGTGGACTTGCTTATAACGATATAATGTAAGTGTAGCAAGTGATGAACATATTTAATATCAAAGCTAGACTGAAAGCTTGGCAAAATTGAGTAAGGCAGAGATAGCAAAGTGAAGTCAAATGCTATCCTCATAGTACAAAACTTAAGTCGTTGGCCCATGTACAGTAATGGTTTACAATTTTCCCTGAATCATAAGTAACAATTCTGAATGAATAAAGCATGGTGGACAGCCGTCTACTTTGTCCTTTGTTTTAAGCTGGTGTGTAACGTCACCATTTCCACTGAGCACTCACAGGTCTTGGGTTTGTGTCCTGACTGAAGTCTGTTACTTTTCTTTGCAGCATCAGCTTAAATATTGTTTCTTACACATTCAGTGTGGCACTTACAAAATTCTGCCATAAATGTTTTAATGATAAGAAATACCTTTTAAATGAGACATTACCTCTAATTTATAACAGTTAGGAAAGTATTTTCCAGTGGTGCATACAACAGATTTTTTTTATTATTGAGTCAGTAAATTCAAGTTGGTTTATTTGTACTTCTGTATGGCTGTATGTTTGTATGTGATGAAGAAAGACTTTTAAAGGTTTCTAGATCATGCTCCCTATATGATGTTTCTAACAGTGTCATCTTTCAGGTTATTTAGAGATGGTTGATAGCAATCATACCTATGTATCTTTTGCATTTTTCCTTCAGAGTTACTTCCTGAACTGCTGTGGATGGAGTCAGCTGGCAGATATGTAGAACGTGTAATACCAGCCTTTGGTAGAACTTTGACACTGAATGACTACTGAATGACACTGAATGACTGGAGAGAAGGGGTTTTATGTTTGCCCTTTTTCTCCTTCATTCCTCTTTGTGTATAAATGTAGATAAGGAATGTAATTCTGGATTGCAGTTATTCATACATCTTAATATGTGACATCTGTGTTTGACAAATACCTGTCTGCGCTGCATTTTATCTGCTCTGAAAGCCCAAAACAGTATTACAAATTCCATAATTCATACCATAAACCTGTTTCCTGCTTGATAATGACAATGAATGGAATTCTCTTTACTAAATAAGGCCATTCTGTCGTTTCACTTTGTCTTAATCATTTTTACCATGCTTAAAAATACTGTGGTTTCAAAAAACCCTGAAGCATAACTGCTTATGTTTTCTTCTCCAATCTAATTGCCTTTAGTGTGAATTGATATTATAAGTAACTGTCTTTTGTCCATAAATTTGACAGTGAGCAACAAAAAAATCTCACCTGATTTGGAGAAGTGAATGAGCATAATGTCAAAGCATTTAAAATAATATTAGTTGGTTCATATTGAACAATATATTTGAGTGGTATAATGCAAGATTATCAAGGAAGAAGGTAAAGTTACTATTCCTCTCTCAACACAGATGCCAACTTGTTGGTTATCTGTGAGGCTTTATATAAAGGCAATGATCTGCTTATGTCTCTTAATTGCCAAATGAGATTTGAAGTATTTGATTTTAAGTGTATGCTTTTTAAGCATATGCTTTAAGTACTTTGTATGCATATCTTGTCATATTAATTTTTCAGATCATCATAATAGTGTAGTCATATAAATGTGTAATGCAGAAAGAAATGTTACTTTAGAAGCAAGAACACCATTCGTTATCGATGCAAATTTTGATTGCATTAACATTTTGGTCTCACTTACTGACTGTACCTGTACCATATGCCAACAGTAGCAGTTCCAGTATCAAGTGGCTGTATTTCATTTTCTATGTGGACATTTCAGGTGCCTACAGTGTACTGATAAAGGTAAATAAATCATAAATTACGAAGGATCTGTGATTGATGACTGCTCTTCAAGTCATGGATTTGAAACACAGTGGAAAGAAACAAATATACTATTGTGGCGTCCCATAGTAGAATATGTCACAGACTCCCGCAGTAATCAGATCTCTTGAACAGAGCGATCAGTTGCTTGTCTGAATAACGGGTCCTTGCAACAGTGTCTTCATCTTTGATTGTATGAGGTTCCCCAAACCCCAGTTTCATTGAATTCTGAAACCCCAGCTGATTTGTGTGACCTCTCTAGCACATGTGATACATTGCTGTATCATATGTTCAACTATGAACGAAACATCTCCTAAATAATCTCAACTACAAAGACTATTGTATGTGACCATTTCTGCATCTGGAAGAACAGTTTGCTAAGTATTTGCAAGTGTCTTATCTATGTACAATTTGGTTAATTCTGCTGCAGAAACTGCCTGAGCATCTCTCTGGAATGGCCAGAGACTGCATTCAAGATATTAATCAGCATATTGAAGCAGATGGGTTTTTCAAGGCACAGCAGGACCTGGCTGGGGGAATCGTTAGAACCATCTTAAATACCCACATGGCAAGCTCCTTTAGCAGTTAGTCAAATATGTAATTCAGAGTAGCTCCTTTTATCTCATCTCTGTATTGACCCACCCTTGGAGTTCCTGGGGAGTGCCTAGGGAATTAATGACTTACGTGCATATGGGAAGCTGAGGCAGGGACAGGTGACTGGATGGAAGAGGGAGATACTGGGTTAGAAAAGCTAAAGTTCACTTGAAGCTGAATCTGTCAAGGGCCTTTAAGAACAAGAGCAATGGAAAGGGCTTCTGTAGATGTTTCAGCAGCAAAATGGAGACCATGGAAAATATCAGCCCACTGCTAAATGGCACAGGGGATCTGGTGGCAGGGACCACGGATAAGGCTAAGACACTTGGTACCTTCTTCACCTCTGTCTGGTAAGACTAACTTTCAGAAATCCTAGGCCATGAAACTGGTAGGAAGACTTACCCTCACTGGAGGAAAATCAGGGAATGTAAACTGGATGCATATAAATCTATGGGAGTTGATGGGATGCACCCATGACTTAAAGGAGCTAGCCAGTGTCAGTGTGGCTGTCCCATCCCCAAAGGGTTCAAGGCCAGTTTGCACAGGGCAACCTGATCTAAGTGGAAGGTGTCCCTGCCTAAGGAATAACCACACGCTCCAATACTGGCTGGGTGCTAACTGCCTGGAAAGCAGCTTTGCAGAAAAGGGCCTGATTTTCCTGGTGGACAAGTTGGAAAAGAAGCCAGCACTGAGCTGTTGCAGTAAGGAAGGCCAATAATCTCTCAGTCTGAATTAGGCAGTTTGATGTATGTGGCTCTTTTTGGGGAAGAATTCAATATATTTTAATTTGAAAGATATTTAAATATCTACATAAGCAGATTTATGTTTTATATAGTTGAGACATCCATGCTGATCTGTATGTTGTTTTAGTTTCCTTAGTTGCCTTTTATTTACATATATATTTGTATAAACTTAATGAAATGCATAGCTATAAGGAGATTTTCTAGAAGCTTAAAAATCTGACCACTTTCTGGGAAATACAGTTTTTTGATTCAGTCAGTTTTATTTCCCATTTATCTTCCTCAAACATAATTCTCAGAAATTAATGTATAAGAATGAACAGGTTTAGCAGAAAACCAGTATTTGTTGGAAGTTGCAAAACCAGATTAGCTTTATTATTGTCTTTCAAAGTCTGTATTAGACAAGTTACAGTTCAGTAGCAAAATCCATGTCGTTTTTTTGTACTATTACAGTGATATATTTGGAAAAGGCTCATCTAAAATATAGCTTCTGTAGCTCAAGGTCAAATCCTGCTTCCTTGGACCTTATGGTGTATAGTACAGTTGCTGCTTTTCTACAGTTATTGAAAATGAAAACACTGTTGGGTATGTACTGCTTTCACACTGGGGTTCTCAGAGTGCCTATTTCACATGGACAACCTAAGCCTTGTTTTGGCTGTTTTAACATCCTTCCTCCATCCCTCCCCTCACCCCTCAAATGAAGGAATGCAACCCACACCTAGCATAGAGATTTTATGGAACAGCACACGTGGAGACATGCACCATTAGATGTATTCCTGAAGAAGAGTAGTACATAAATTGTATCAACCCAGAAGCTTTTCTCTACAGTACAATTAAAGAGAGAATTTCTTCTCACTAGTGTTTCTTAAAGCCAAACCTGGGACTCCAGCCTTTTTTTGTTGGCAGATATTTCTTTAACCTTCAGGTGCTTTCATGGGAGCTTGTTAGAGACTCTGAGTATGTAACTATAGCAGGAAGATACAGGGAAAATGAAAAAAAAAAAGCTTTTAAAAAGATGACAATTATATAGGAAATCTCATGTTGTGTGGAATGGCCAGGAACCTTCTATGTGGAGTTTCAGGTAATGACATTTATATCTACCTTCCCCTGCCCCTCTTGACACATGGTAGAAGCTTTTATGAAGTGCAAACTTGAAGGAATGCTTGAGGATTTCTTTTACAAAGGGAAAAAGCAATTCTTCAAGGACGTTTTCAATCCCTAGATTAGTTCTGAGGTTAACTCAGGTACGGCATACAGATGGAAAATGTTTCGAGAGGCTTCGATACAGGACTTTTATACAATTCTAAGATATATGAAATGCACTGGGGAAGTTTCTGTAGCTTAGAAAGGCTCTTGAGACTCCTTTAAATTGTACGCTTTAACTTCCAACCCTTCAGTATTGTACAGAAGTGCTAAAGTTCCTTCTGGACCCCAGGGTCCACACCGTGCCTTCATTAGGCAAACTGGGCAGGCTCTGAGGCAGGGGCCAGGTCCAACCAACAGTTCACAAGGCAGTGTCATGGTGATGAGATGCATCCTAGTTTTAAGGCTTTTAGTTTTCTGTTTCATGATGGGTAGTATTTCCCAGTTCGGAAATAACTTGTGATTTGGGGAAGCAATAGTCTAGGCAGAGTGAAATTTTAGGTGAAAGACATAGTCTGTTAATTAGAGGTAAAGGCATAGTCTATTAATTATTTACGTAAATGCATAGTCTATAATTAGACATCCTAACAGAACGTCCTTGGGGAACATAAGCAATACCAGATAGGTTGTTAGAGGTGGTTAGGTTTGGGAGCTGGACTGGCAGAGCCACTGGGTAGGCATGGATATTGGCATGCACTGGGGAGCAGTGTGGTGAAGATGGGGTTAGGGCAACTTACCCACAAAACTGGGGGAAGACTGGTCTGCAAAGAAAGCTGGTGACTCCACTCAATATCTGCAGTGTAGAGGATTCTCTCATACTGGAGGAATGCTCAAAAGGTTGAGCGTGTTACAAAGTGATTTTCTTTAGTGTTTTAGGGAGATCACTGAAGAAGTTAATAACTTTCTGTTCAAAGGAGGCTGCATAACCTGTTCCATAAACTGAGTTTAGAACCTTAATCATTTAGTCATTGAATTGGGGGAGAAAGAGGGAGGGAATAAATGTTAAAAGCTTTTTGTTAAATGAGCAACATTTGTCCCTGATACAGTGATTGTAAGTAGCATAATGAACATGTAATTAACTTTTTTGCCAAATGAAAATGTCAAAGACAATCCAAACCCAAAGTTTTGTAATTTCAGAGTGCTTAATTTCATAGCCTTAATATACTTTAAGGGTTTTATGTTTGTAAAATATGCTTATCAAAAGCATGAAAGGAGAGTCATGAAATAGTTTATTCCTGATTTTTTTTTTTCTGGTGGATAGCTGTTAAAGATCTTAATGCATAGATGTTTTCTGTTTTGTTACCTGGGACTTTTTGTTTGGTTTGTGGTTTGTTTGTGTTGGTTTTTGTGTGACTTGGGTGTGCTTCATTGTTTCCATTTCTGTTGTTTTGTTTGTTCTTTTTTTTTTTCCTAAGAAGGAGCACCTCCCCTATGAAGATAGGATGAGAGAGTTGGGGCTGTTGAGCCTGGAGAAGAGAAGGCTGCATGGAGACC
>JASSUY010016794.1:0-14950 GCA_032466535.1 Forpus xanthops
T
Source organism: Forpus xanthops (assembly GCA_032466535.1). Lineage (NCBI taxonomy): Eukaryota > Metazoa > Chordata > Aves > Psittaciformes > Psittacidae > Forpus > Forpus xanthops. Next base: position 2 of record JASSUY010016794.1, read on the forward strand.
TACTGTAAGGGTGGTGAGGCACTGGAATGGGTTGCCCAGGGAAGCTGTGAATGCTCCATCGCTGGCAGTATTCAAGGCCAGACTGGACATAGCCTCGGGTAACATGGTTTAGTGTGAGGTGTCCCTGCCCCTGGCAGTGTGGATGGAACTAGATGATTTTAAGGTCCTTTCCAACCCAAACTGTTCTATGATTCTATGAATGCTAGTTGTACCGCATGCTGTACTTTTTGTCTGTGTAAACAAGTAAGAAATCTAAATAAATATGCAATGGCTCTATGACAATGAAAATAAATTTCTACATGTAATGCATATACCAATTGGACTTAAGCATAACCTTAACCAAGCCTCAATAAAGATCATAAAACTCCATGCTAGCATGAACCGAGTCATTTAACTTAAAGTGTTGTAACTGGACTTTTTACATCATCAAATAGAACTTCAAAACAAATTGGAGATGCAGTAGGAAGAACATACCAGCTGTCTGCTATCCAATGAAGAACAAAAATATGTGGCTTGCATGTAGAAAAACATTGTATCTGTGATGCTCCAAGGGTGAGGTGAGTTTTTGCAAGGAGATGTGGCACATTTGATTATACTTATTGACATAGAATAGGCAGGGGGGGAGGGGGGATAACAAGGTTAACAAGTATTTTAGTATTATATGAAGAATTTGACTAAAGTCTAAGTGTGATTAATTTTCACAGGAAAGCATGTGTTTCTTTCTGGCCCTAGTGTATTCTGGGGGGAGATTAATTGATGTAGAATGTGATATTTTTTCGGAGTCTCTTTGCATATAATGTCATTGTAACAGTTTGATAATCAGGGTTATGCATGATATATTTTTGTGGATGATGTCATATTTCATAAGCCTCCAACAGAGATGATACAATCATTTCACAGAGGGAGCTATATGATGTAATTGCCAGCAACACCACATGGATCAGCGGCCCAGCAGGTTACATTCAATTCACATATCATATTGTGCTAATATGTCTTTTTTTGGGTGCTTTTCCATCTGAAGATGTCACAGTGGATTTTTTTTTTATGTTCAGTTGTTTTATTTCTAATCTGATTTTTTGTTTGATTTTTAAGTAGAGTCATTTAAAACATCAAACTTTTAAACATTTGGGGTTTCCACCTGCTTTACGTATTTTTAGCCTGGATTTGTGTGGCAAGGTTTTGGTAGTGGGGGCTACAGGGATGGCTCCACCTATGTCTGACAAAGCCAGTGCCAACCAACTCCAGCTCCAAGGCCAGACCCACTGCTCAGCCAAGGCTGAGCCCACCAGTGACAGTGGTAGTTCCTCTGAGAAAACACCATTATAGAACACAGAGGAAAAGCCCTGTACAGCTGCAGCCAGACAGGAGTGAAAACATGTGAAAGAAACATCTCTGCATACAGCAAGGTCAGTGCAAAAGGAAGGGAGGAAGTGCTCCAGATACTGGAGCAGAGATTCCTCTGCATTCCATGGTGCCAACCATGGTGAGTCAGGCTGCGCCCCTGCAGCACATGGAGGTCCATGGGGCAGCAGATGCCCACCTGCAGCCCATGGAGGACCGCACACCAACACATGTGGGGGATGCCGAAGGAGGCTGTGACCCTATGGGAACGAAGCCTGAGGCCGTGAGATATGTAGTGAAAGGACTAACTGTGGTAGTTGCAACACTCTGATAGAGGTGATGGGCTGCTGATGGGGGTGATTAGGCTGTCAGGCTGAAGCCTGATGGCCTTTAATGGGGCCTCAGCAGAGCGGTAGAGGGAGTGATACTGCGGTTCTGGTTATGTTCCACCCCTCTACTAGCCCTAGGCTCTAGAGAAGCCTGACTGAAGGTAATGGAGACTCATTATCCGTCATTCACATATAAAGATACCCAAAGTGAGAAAGCAGTTGTCTTCCACATCATCTGTGACAGCAGCAACAGGTAATTTGACCACAGCCTCGCCTCCATGTCCCTCCGGGATCTAAATTGAGCATTTGAACTCTTCCATATCAGAGGAGGAGGAGATGAGCTCCTAAAGGTTTCCAAGTCTTTCTGTCAGCAAATAACATTTCCAATCTCTGTGAAAATAAACTATTTCAAGTGTTAGCTTGCCTTAGATTTAGCATGGAATCAGGCAAATAAGTGAGAATCAGAGAGGAAAGAAACGAAGTGTAGAAAAAAATGAGGGATTTTTTGTTTGTTTTGTTTGTTTTTTGTTGTTTGCTTTTGGTTATGCTTTTTTTGAAGGAAGGTGTCTAAAACAGAGACAGAGAATGTATAGCAGCACTCCTAAGATTCTCAAATGGGTTTGCCAATACTTTTTCTGCTTTTGCGTTCAGGGTTTTTTCCTACAAATAATGTATTATGGTCCTTAGAAGATGGGCATTGATAAATGGTATGACTTTTTAGCCAATTATCTTAGTATTTACATTTATTTCTTAACTCTGGACATTTATGATTTAAAAATAGGTAGTGGATATTTGATGTGTGCCTTCTGAGCTTAAGTACAGAAAGATACAATATTATATAGAATCACAGAATCATAGAATAGTTAGGGTTGGAAAGGACCTTAAGATCATCTAGTTCCACCCCCCCCTGCTCTGGGCAGGGACACCTCCCACTATGGAAGAAGAGGTAGTAATACGGAAGGATCTTTCAGCTGGAAGAAGTGAGAGAACATGCCAATTATCTCTTTGCTGTCTCTGTAAATGCTGTCTGTCAATATATTTTTGAAGGATAAAAGGGAATCCATTGCGGGAATTGTAACTGGGCTTAGTGAAATACTCATTGTGGTCTCAGCAGATTCAGCATTCATCTGGAGAGAAAACATTCACACCCTTAGTCTGCTTGATCCGAAATATCAAATGGTGCCCTGTCTTGTCACCACTAGTGGGTTTTGTGAGAGCATTGCAGAGTGAAACCATCCTTTGATTGTATCAATTATTTTACTGCTTAATTAACCCAGAACTTTGTGCCTATTGTTCCTTCCTTTCATTTCCCCTCTAACTTTTGGGTTAATTCAGCATTTGTGAAAAGCTACTAATGCTTCTCTGCACCAGATATAGGGCAGATAGGTACCTTGAAAATATCGCCACACATCTCTGCTAATGTCTGACTGATCTGTTCCATTGCCTTCCTTCTGTTAGTTAGAAACTACTAACTAGTAACTAGTTGCAGGATGTAAACAAACATAAGACCACATCATTATGCACTTGCTCAGTTTTTACTGCGTCTAATTGCTCTTTGAAGCCTTAATGGTTTTGCCTAGATAAAGATTGGGTTAAGTAAGATTTAATCCCCTGGAACTAAGAATAATGAAAGTGAACTTGCTACCACATACACACAAAGTAGATTGAATTCAGACTTTTATAAAACTGTGTTGGAACTTTTATTTTCCAATTCTTCCTTCCACTCTTGCCTCATCAAAGATTGTAGAACGAATTCAGTTCTGATCTTCTGACTGATCGGTCATTACAGATTCTTCTCTTATTACCAACATTCCTCATCACTTGTACATTTACATGACACCAGAACCTCTTCTCTGTACATGTCCAATTGTGCTGATCTGCTTTATTTGCCTTCATTTCTTTCTCTGGCTATTTGCCACCTCTCCCCTTCTTGTTTATTTTCATGCTTCCAAGCAGCCCTGTTTCCGAGATTATGCAAACAGAAGTATAAATCATTCAAGCTGTTTCTCTCAGGTGGTTGCTGCTATGATCCTCTGCACATTCTTCTTTAAGTTCCAAACCACAGAGGCTTAGACAAACAAAAAATATTTCCACATTCAAGTGATCATAAAGGGGGGTACTTATGCTCTGTGGGCTTTAGAAGTAGATGGATGCCTATTTTGACTTCTTTTAAATTAAGAGAAAGGTCAGCAGCATGTCCCTGTGGCATCTTTCAGTATTGTACATTCTTTCTAAGCGCCCAGTGTCACACAAAGGGGTTTTGCAAGTGTGGAGTATATCCAAATTCTTAGTCCCCTGTGTCCATCAAGGTTCATTTATTTTAGTGACTAAACAGAAAATGAAGCCCTTCCCTAACAGTCATCTCTCTGTTAGATCACATGTGTATCACAAGACACCTTTCAACTTGTATAGCCCTCATTAAAACTTCAACTGCAATGGCTAATGACAACACTCATTTGCCTACCAAGCTAATTTACCATAAACATGGGAGTAATACTGTTGTTACATTCTTGCTCTCCAGTGATACACAATCTGAGTAGACAATCTGTTTTCAGTCTGGTGGACTGGTGTGCAGCTTTCTGTAAAGTCCTCTTCAACAACACATGTATTCACTGAGATTGCTGTCCAGTAGATACTGTTTATTCATTTTAGGTATGAGAATGGGATATTTGGTTGGCAGGAGCTCTTACTTGAAAGTATAAGATTTGGCTCAAGTTTTAATGAAGCAGCCATTGCTCTGCCACTGAAATCTAAACGCAAAATGCCATAAGAAGAACTGTGGATAAAACTATAACCATTAAAATACAGAAACAAGTTGTTTTGTGGGTTTTTTTTTCTTTTCCTTACTTACAGCAAGGTTTTCTGCTCCTATTTGCATGCACTGGAAAAATACAAGCATTAGTCTGGTCAGATTATATGCATATTTAAAAGATATAGATCACATTATTAGATGTTGAATCAGGATTAAGGAAATTCAAAAGATATGGCAACTAAGAATCAAATTTAAAAATAAAAATATATTAAAAACTGCAAGAGTAGTCAGGTTTTTTTAATATTCTGTCATCAGCAGTGCAAGCTGTGAAGAAATTCAAATTACAAAATGTTGTCAGTCCAATTGATTTTGAAACACATGTATTAATCCAGTCACCCTAGTGACCACAGTATCATCCTGGTACTCGAACTGTATTTACTGTTTGGTAAACTTGCTCAGTTATACTCAGATGTGAACTAGATATGACATCAGTGTTCCACATTTGCCTCTGAAATTTCATATATTAGTTTCAGTTGTTTAAAATTACACTGGGACCAGTTTGACACTGTCGTGGTTTAAGCCTCCAAGCCACGCAGTTTTCTCTCTCTCTCACTTCCCCCTCTGTCTTCCCCCGACTCCTGAAGGAATGGGAAGGAGAATCGAAAGAATGTAACTCCCACAGGTTGAGATAAGCACAGTTTAGTAACTAAGGTATAACACAAATCACTACTGCTACCACTAATAATAATACAAGAGAAATACAAGGAAAGAGAATGCAGTAGCTCACTACCCATCGATACCCAGCCCGACCCAGCAGTGCACCTCCACCCTTCCAGGTCTCTGCTCTCCGTGTTTACATCCTGGGCTTGCTGTGCTGTGGTATGGAATACCTCTTTGGTTAGTTTGGGTCAGGTGTCCTGTCTCTGCTTCTTCCCAACTTTCTCCCGGCTTCCCCTCCTCCCTGGCAGAGCATGAGGCTCAGAAAGTCCTTTGTCAGACCAAAACATTACCAAGCAGTAACTGAAAACACTGGTGTTATCAACGCTGTTCCCAGGCTCAAAATCAAAATCACAGCACTGCACCAGCTACCAAGGAGAAAAATGACTGCTGCTGCTGAACCCATGACAGACACTTTGCGGCTGTAAGGATGTTTACTTAGTGGTAGATTCATCTTCTTATTTGTTATTCAACTCTGATTGCTCACATTTAGGTGGTCACAGTCTTTTATGAAGTAGCTGCTTTTCCTGGTTAATATATGCAAAAATACTGAGAAAATTGTAACAATTCAGATCTGTGTTCTTCATAAATGTCTTTTTGCGTTATTTTTAGCCAAGAGTCCTTCAAGCAGTGTACATTATCTTGGATAGAGCTGAACACTAACCACTATTGCTTTAGAAACTGATTGTTAATCAAATGTTTTAAAATACAATTACTTGTTTCCACATTAAATTATGTTTCTTTCCCATTTTGACCTTGTGCAAACTTTTGTGTTCATTTAGATAGCTCTCTTTTCTTGCCCATGGTCTTGTCTGCTCAGCTGGAGTGAATTTCTTCATGAAATTATAAGAAATAAAAATGGCTTACTTCAGGGCAAGGGGCAGGAAGAGAAATTAGAGGAATGTGAGGATGTTTTATTCTATTTGATTTTTATAATATAGTCTCTGATTTCTTTGGGGGTGATTGCTCTATTTATACTTTTACAAGAATTGAAATCAAGTGATTACTTTGAAAGTTTGTCTTGACAGATACAGCTGTGCAAAATGCAGCCATCATCATTTCCTCACACCTATTATCCGTACTTTGTTTTCCTCAAAAGAAAAACAAAAAAAAAAAGGCTATCTTGTGTTTAGATAATGAAATTTTCTTTACATTTGATCTTTTTTTTCAAAGAAGCACCATCGTACAGACAGAATGAATCTGCCCCTAACTCAGCCCTCCACCTCATGAAGCTCAATGATACAGAGCAGTATATATAGTATGACATTTTCTAGTCAGGCCTGAACATAACAGTCAATATAAGCCACTTAACAACTTCTGAGATGTATTTGACATTGTCTAAAATAGTTTTATCATTTGTTTGCAATTAGCAATTTTAACAGTATTTCCTTTTATTAATAAATGCTTTCATTTAAAACCTTATTATTGCCTTCTTGTTGATGTTTTTTGGTCATGGCAACAACTAAAAGATTGAGGTATTCTTCATTCATTCAACATTTTCATTGCACGAAAATGTAATTTAAAGAGAGAGACACTTAGCATAGAAAACTCATAAACTTCAACCTAAAAAAGCAGTTAGAGAACAGCAGATGTTTTTAAATTGCACTGGTAAATGATTCAGTGTTATAGACCAATCAATACAGTTAATATAATTGCAGTGCACTTTGGTCAAAATGATGCTTTTTTCTTAAAGTTAATTTCTGATTTATTTCATTTTCTATAAAGTGATTCTTCAATCCTGGTGTCTTTTGCATTTCATGTCTACTAATGGAAAGCTGGATTCATTTGTGTGTTAATCTGGATCAAGTATATTAAATCAGACTTTGTCATGCTTGATGGAAAAGCATATCAAGATATTTACAGACTTGTTTTTTTAGTCTTTCATGGGTTTTTGTTGTTGTTGTTGTTACCTAGCTTGGTATAAACCAAGAAACATTCAAGAACTCTCAATGTCTGAAGTTCTTGAAAGTCTAATCTCATGAACTTATATAGTCACATAATGCTGTTGGATTTGGAGGCTTAACTGTTGAATTAGAAAGTAAATTGGATTTTTTGCTATAGAAAATAACATGATTTCTTTGCCAGTTGATTTCTGAGATGCTGTAATTTTACATACATGTTTCCAATATGTTAAGTTATCTGATAAGGTCTTTGAGACAGAAGCAGTGCTGTATTTGTATTTGTGCATAGTACCTGGGAGAGTGGAGCATTTTTCAACATGAGAGCGCTGTCAGAGTACAGTTGTAGCTGTTCTGTGAAGTAAGACAGTTGCTTTTTAAATAGGTCAGTTTATCCTAGTCTGCTCTTCTGGTGTCTCAAGTGCTATTTTGTAGGCCATTTTTTGTTCATAATATGGTATGGTACATAATGTGGTAGTATAATAAAGGGGTGCAAATGAAAGACAAGAAAAAAGAAAACACAAAAAAAACACCCTCGAGGTAAGTGTGATAATGCAAAATCTAATTAACTCATTGAAAATATTAAAGAGCTATTACATTTATGAAGTATTGATATTTCCCTCCATCCACAACCCTGAATGCCATGCATACAAAAAGCGAGTTTCTCTTCCCAGTTGCTCAAATTTAAAAGAAACACAAATGCAGCTAGTCTGGGTCTGCATCAGTCTTGTCTCCTTGATTTAGCACATCTGTATTTTATACACTTTTATTTACACCCACTCAGGCATCTCTCCCACTATTTAAGTATAACACTTCACAACCCTTATAACAGCACATTTATTTTTTTCTGATAAATACTTATTCAGAACAGTTCCTTTTCTGTCCTATTTTCTTGGGAAGAAAATAGTATTATGCAAGTGCCTATATCTATACAGCAGTTACAGAAAGAGAGAATATTGCTCTGACTTCAACATACTCCCTGAAAAATGATCTGAGAATATTGTCTTTCTGAATCTGCTGGTCTAGTTTTTTACAGTTACTGTAGAAACACTGGCTCTGACCAAGGAAGGCTCTTTCTTGTACTTCTATCATCAATCTGAAATCATCTCATTAGCCTAATGAGGGCAAAGATGTACAAGAGTTAACAGAGCTGGTTTGATCTGCAGGCGTTAAGAGTTGTTCTTGCCTGAACAGTGGTGGACAAATACAGACTGTGTACTGACAGAGAGGTCATCTCCAAGTTTCAAGATGAAGAAGAAACATTCAGTTCAAATTTTCACCTATCTTTTTAACATTACAGCTGTCTGTTTTCCCTTATGAAATCTTCCTTAATACATTCTGATACTATTTAGATTAAAAATGTCATTCACATTTGGATACATCTAAACCTCTAGTGTCCCTTTCTGCCACTGTTCACTTATCACAAACATGGATCTATTGACTAGGATGAAATAGGGTTTTCTTATATTACTAGGTTTACTGGTAAAATGACCCTTTGCTATTACTGAAATTGCTTCCCTTTGAAGTACTGAGGGATACAGTATAAAAATTTCTGAATAGTTGAAATCTACAATACATTGACAGGTACCTTTTCTCTCTCTTGGGCTATACCAGACATTTTAAGCCAGAGAGGGGGTATTTTGTCCTACTGTAGGACTTCTGGGCAGATGAAGATGCAAGAAATGACAGATGTCAAGAGATGTGCAATAATACTGACATTTGTTTGCTTGGAAAGTTTCCATACCAGTCTTACTTTTTTAAAGCCTGAGATCATTAAACTTGAGACTAAGGCTAAACAAGGATCCTTTGTCTCTCAGACAGTAAATATGAGTTGTTCTTTTCTGCCAAAAAAGTGACAGAGAGCCAGACTGCCCTTTAGACTCCCGCAGTAGGGCACCGTGGCATGAAACTGTTATGTCTCCCTGATGTGGCCTCTGACGTAGGAGAAAAGTGGTGAGGGAAGGCAAGGTGTGAAAACTTGCTCCAAGTGCTCTCTATCTGAAAGGCTTTGCTGAAAATCTGAGTGTTTCTGCAAGGAAGAAGTCAAGGGTGAGGTTTGAAAGGATGGGTCAGAACTGTGTCTACAACTAGCACTTTTGTTACTTTGGGTCTGATTCAGGCAAGGGGGATTGTAAGGCTTTTGGTCACAGAGAATGTTATCAGTTATACATCTGTGCACATCTGTACACACACTCATATTCTGCCAGCCTCATATCTTCTCCCTTACCCATCCCTGTACGTGTCAAAACTAATGACTCAAAGGCACAGGTCAAAACTCTTTACGGAGATGTTGATTCCAGTCTCGTTTTCCTAAAAGTTAGATATTCACAGGCTAATCTATACCAGTATATTCCTATGTAAAGTATGTATTTGTCATGACCATTTCTGGAATGGGGAGAGGTCCTGAACACACCTCCTAGAAGTCAGAGACACATCAAGAGAGCCATCAAGAATTTATCATTTCCTAAAAACAAAGTTAATTTCTGTGCTTTTTCTTAAGAAGATACTTTCAGAAGTATTTCAGGATCCAACAGAGATTAAATTAATCTAAAAATGATAGAATGTAACAGAGGATTACACTAGCTCAGTGATGCAACCTCCCAGCAGTCACTTCGTTTCAGAATCTCTAAGAGTTTTCAAAACCCCTGAAATGCCTGTGTTTTAAAATAGCTTTTTGAAAGGAGTAAAAAAACACATAGGACATCAGTGACCTTAAATCTTTATACAAATCTTTGTCTACTGTCTGATCATGGCAGTACAATGACAAGATGTTTCATTTTTTTCCCAAAGTAATTAAATATTATTCCAGTCTTCTTGAGTTCAGCCTAATGGTAGAGCATTGAATCCAGGAAGAGAGCCTGCGTGGGAGCCTGTCAGAGACACTTTGCTTGCTTCAAGAATGTACAAGCACTCAGCTCGCAGCAACATGCAGACAAATCCTTTTTTCCCAGCAGCAGCTTGTTACAGAGAAGTTTTGCACACAGCGTAAAAACACTCAATGGCGCTCATACCTGCTAGTGTTCCTATTCCTGCCAAACTGGTCCAGCACTGCAAAATCCTCATGAAGATATTTTCTATGAAGTTTCTCTGACAGAAGTGGTTAGAGAGACTTTTGACAGCTTCAGCCTCCTCTATTGCCCCTTCATGGATATATATACATCTCTCACAGTTGGAATTTTGGTGTTCAAAATTAAAGTAATGGTAGGAGAAGCTGATGTTAATCTCCACAGGTCGCATTAGCTCAAGAACTTGCTTAATCTCTAATGTGTGATAGCAGGGTGCAAGAAAGGTTGCTATAGTGTTAGCTTGGCTTCCCATATATCTTTTAGTCTTAGCAGCTACGCAGAAATGCCAACATAGCTCAAAAGTAATTGTTGTGTTGTGATAATCAGAATTGCTGCACTTTGTCAGCTCATTAGGAAGGCAAATATATCTCATTTACAAAAGAACTTTTTGACTGATGATTAAAGTACAAGACTGAAAATCAGTTTCCTGAGATCATGTTTCCATCTCTGTTGTGTTTGGTTTTGTTTCTGTCTTTTTTGGTTTTATTTCTTTGAAAACTTTCATTAGTCACACTGTGCCTCAGTTTCCATTCAGGCACCAGGTAGATAATATGTTGGAAGTTTCTGACTGACAGATTTACTATCAGGTGCTTTGAGGTGTTCAGATAAAAGGGTCTCTTGAAGTGTATATTACAGAGGTAAGCATGGTTGAAGTGAAAGTACCCTATTCCTACTTTGGTGACAACAGCTGCCGATCTTTTTGCTCACTCTTTTATGAAAGCCTGTCTGCAGCCCTGGCTAATGTTCTGTTTCATATCATTTATGGGTAGAGAGCCTTGCTTCTGTAAGTAGCTGTTGTTTCCTTTTCCCTGTATGAAACTTCTTTATATGAAGTGTTTAAGGAACTCTGTAAGTGGACCATATACTTATTGTATATGAGTAGTCTGGGTAAACCACTGATATTTCTTGAGGTAACTTTGTTGCACGGACGTAAATTTCAGCTGATTAGGGTCACCTAGCTCAAGTGCTCAAGTACTTAAAGCAATAAGTATGCTAAGTTTTACCTATACTTCAGTCAAAAGTTATTGTTTCTAAAGATGACCTTAAGATGTACAAAGATGTGCCTTTGTCTCTTTTGAATCACTCCCTTTCTCAGGTCATCAGCTATCATGCTTTTGGATGGGATCCCCTTTCTCCCTTCACAAGAGAGGTTTAGGAAGTTTAGTGATTCCCTCTTTCTGACTTGCCTATCCTGAGTTCAGCTTGCTGTTTGCAGCTCAGCACAACACTGCAGGAATAAAAGAAGTGAATCAGGGCACTTGGTAGTTAAGAGACTTCACATTATCCTCTTCCCTCATGCTTGATTCAGTTTAATGGGTAGATTCCTTTGCCATTACCATAACACAAATGAAAATTAATATACCTACAGTAGCTCTTGGAGAACTGAAAAGGACGTATTTTAAGGGCAAGGTCTTCATTAGGCTTCATGAATGAACTCTTCCTTTTTTAAAGTTGCACAGCATTAGAAGGAAAAAAGACTTTATCAACCAAAAGGGATTTCACATCATGGCAGAAGATATTAATTAGTCCTAGCCTGCTTTATCAGAGGCTTTTTCATCATATCTGCATGACGTTAGGAAAGCTTGGCCACTGGGGGAAGCTGTTAATCTTGCCTTGTTTTCACTGTACTATGCCTATTTTTGAAAAAAAATCACCTTTAATTTAGGTGCATTACTTTGAAGAAATAGGTATAATTTATTTAACTGTAACCTCTTCCAACAATCCACAGTGATGAGCATGTAAGTGTGCATGTTTATGTGTACCATGTAGTCTTCTGTGGGGATGAGTTCGGCTACATGGACTTCATGTGACTTCTAGTTAGAGATCACCACCTTGTAGAAAAGATTCAGTAGGCCACTCCCCAGGTTCACAGGTCACACTGCCTTTTCACTGTCATATTTGAAAGGTGATAAGTAATATTTAGAGTATGAATTTTAAACTATCCATTGAATATCAATGTCTATATTTTTGAGTTAGCACTGTCTCGTGGAATGCAACTAGTGATTTCTTATTATCATAAAATCTTGCATTCTTCTACTTTTGTACCCCTAGGATTTATCAGGGAGGAGTTAATTTCTCAGGGATCTGCATTAACCTCTAAAAAAGAGGCAAGCTAGGGCTCTAAGAACACTTGAAGACCACTCTATCTCAAAGCAAGCAAGGAAAAAGGTAACTTTATCAGCAACACAGGTAGGGAACCCTGGTATCCAAAGGAACTTGGTCTTCTCATTTAATTATTTGATCTAATTCAACTGAAGTTTTTCGATAGTTGGAACATTCCTAACACTTTTTTTTTTTTTTTTTTCACTGCAGAAACTCATTGTCAAGTAACATAGAATCACAGAATCATAGAATAGTTAGGGTTGGAAAGGACCTTAAGATCATCTAGTTTCAACCCCCCTGCTATGGGCAGGGACACCTCCCACTAAACCATGCCACCCAAGGCCATGTCCAACATCTGCAACATTTCCTTTGAAGAAGGAGAGACAGTAATGAGATACTTCTTTACTTACTTTTGTAAGTAAGATTTTGCTGAAATAAATTTCTATATTCAAAAATTGTAAGGGGAAAGACAGAAAGATCACAGAATCATAGGATGGTTTGGGTTAGAAATTACTTTAAAATTCAGGATTGCACACTTGCATACTTGTATGTGTATGCATACTTATGCTTGCACATGCTTTGATCCTAACTGGCCAAACCTAAAGAATCCAGGTGAAAAATTGTACCTTAATTGCTGTTAATTGAGCATTAATAAAAAGTGCTCTAAAACAGACATAAGGTCATTTTGATAGATGTATGTCTAAAAGGTTTCTGGCAATCGCTGATGAAAAGCTTGAAGTCAGTGTGAAGACAGAAAGCGCTTCCACCTCCCATTGTCCTTACTTGCCTTGAGAGTACACAAGACCACAGAACAGAAGATTTGGTCCAGTATTCACATTTTACCAGGCCTTGTTCAGAGGTAAATAATTTAGGAGTATGTTGTTATGCTATTTTGTTTTTTTTTCAAACTCTAGTAGGAAAAGTCAGCACTGTTATGAAATTCATTATAATCACAAGTGTCAGTGTGTCTGAAGTAGCTGCGGAAACTGTTGAGTCCTCTAGGGGATGCTTATTTCAGTTGTTTCATTTGTTCTAGCTATTTAGATCACCCCTTGTCTGGATTTCTTTCTCTATTTTCTGCACCTTCAAAGCAAATACATACCTCAGAGTCCCAACAGCTGACAGCTCTCTTGGGCTTAACAGAAGAAACACATTTTTCTACCCCTATCCAATTACCCTGTGAAAAACTTAAATGCAGTGATACACTCTCTCGGGCTTTTGTGTTTCTGACTGTGCACAAATAAACTAGATGCAAGTCCTTTAGAGCAGTGCTCTTGTCATTTTGCATTTGTCTGTAAAGCACCTTAGTATTTATCTTTGGTATTAAATAAAGAATTCAGTCTTCTATCAGACAGACCCTAGCAAATAATAATTATTAATAAAAAAAACTTGTAATCTTCAGCCTAGCTTTAAGAAATATCTCCAGCTGTCTTAGGATTACAAAAACCTGCTTCTTCTTTACATATAAATGATTTGTTTACGGATACTAAATTAAAATCACCCATGATTTTCCTACAATTTTGGTAGTTTTTTTTCAATGTCCTGTTTTAAAACAACACCAGCTGGAGTAGATGAATATTTATTTTTAGGCAGCTATTTATTTCAGTGGTGTATTTTGATATCTTTCTGGGATTTGTGGTATTTTATGTTTAGTTACACTGTTTAGTTACAAGAATTTCCTTGAGGACTTCTATCCTCAAGCTATAAACACAGTCCTTCACTGTTTCCTTACCAACCCTGAAAGTGTTAAGAAAGAATGCTACCTGATTTTTACTTTCATCAAGCTCTTACACAACCATGTCCCTCCAGTATATCAGCAAAAGGTTATAAGGATTTCAGGATGCTGAAGCTCATACATCTGAAAAGGAAATTTTGCTCAGTTTGTAGAGGACAGTTTGATTTTGCTCTTATATCCTGTAGTAAAAATGCCATATGCTTCTGAATATTAAAGTGATGCAACAAGAAATCAAATTTGTATTTATAAAGCTTTAGTTTGGTATCATTTCCACCTTTTGCCAGATAGCTCCTGTTGTCATTCAAGCCCAGCCATAAACCAGCCACATAGTTCACTAAACTTAGCTGAGGATGTTAAGGATAACAGGAAGGGATACTATAGGTATACTGCAAATAAAAGACAGGCTAAGGACAACATGGGCCCTCTCTCGAAGCTATCGGGAGAACTGGCTACCCTGGATTAGGAGAAGGCTGAGGTTCTTAATGACGTCTTTGCCTCAGTCTTCACTAGCAAATGCTTTGACCACACCACCCAAGTCTTGAAAGGTAGGCACAAGGACTGTGAGAATGAAGATCCTGGGCCCATTGTAGGAGAGGACCTGGTTTGAGACCATCTTAAGAACCTGAATATATATAAGTCCATGGGACCTGATGAAATACATCTGCCAGTCCTGAAGGAGCTGGTAGATGAAGTTGCTAAGCCACTTTCCATCGTATCTGAAAAATCACGCAGTCAGGTGAACTTCCAGATGACTGGAAAAAAGGAAATATAACCCCCATTTTCAAGAAGGGGAAAACAGATGAGCTGGGGAACTACGGACCAGTCAGCCTCATCTCTGTGCCTGGCAAAATCTTGGAGCAGATTGCGCTGGAAGGCATGCTGAGGCACATGAAAAACAAGGTGCTGGATGACAACCAGCATGGCTTCACTAAGGGGAAATCCTGCCTGACCAATCTGGTTCAAGGCCGGCTTGGACATAGCCTTGGGTGACATGGTTTAGTGGGAGGTG
>JASSUY010016795.1:7221-32831 GCA_032466535.1 Forpus xanthops
ACCTGTGGGAGTTGCATTCTTTTGATTCTCCTTCCCATTTCCCCGGGACTGGGGAAGAAAGAGGGGGGAGTGAGCAGGATTGTTTGAGGGGCCTCAAACCACAACATACCTTCAGCAATTGAGTCAGTTTTCTTAAAAGGTCAGGGGTGGGGTGGGGGAAGATTGCTTCTATTTGTATATTTTCTTTTTGTTTTTGCTAACTGGTTCTTCTAGCTGTATTTTTTTTTTACCATTAGCTTATTTAAATAGCTTCTATTAATCTAATTCCAAAGTTTTTTCCCAACCTTGATCCTCTGGATTTAACTATTTTCTTTCTTAGTTCTTCTATTAGAATAAATGTGGGAGATGGGGAAGAGCAGTGCCCACAGAAGATGCCTGACTAAGTACAGAAAACACAGTCCTACAGTGAAGAGACGAACAGTAGAGAGTAAGAAAAATGTACATTACAGAATGGAAGTGACCAGCAATGTACAAAAAGTGTGCTGTTGGCCTACCCATTCAGATACCCACCAGAAAGAGAAAGGAAGAGGGAAGAAGTGGGAGTATTTGGATAGTATATCCAAATTTCTAAGTATTTAGAAGTATAATACTATCTTATGATAGTCTTTTGCCCATAAAATAATCAGCCAGTGCACAAGCATCTCGATCATCTGAACCAGAGGAAGCAGGTTCTAGTTTTAGATACACATAAGAACAGGAAGGTGGCATGTTGTTACTATTTACTCCCTCTTGGTTTTACAAGGGATATGAAAGATAATCAGAAACAGTTAGCCTGTATATGAACTAAATGTGAGCCATGAGTCTTCCCTGATGGACCTTCTTCTTGCCCTCAAATGCCTGAATGCAACTGCAACATCACGTAACAGCTGCTCAGGCAGTAGCTGCTGGCAACCACTCAGCTTACTAGAAAAGGGATTTTTTAGTTAGGCATCAGAGGCTGTCCCACCACGTACAGCTTCCTGAAGAAAATCCTGCTCCTGGAAGGCTGGAAATAAATGACAGCCAACAGCTGCTATAGCTGTTTCCTGGGAAAGGAGAGGAAGCAGAAGCAGGAAGCAAGTGCCTCAGGGATCTGCCCCAAAAACCCTACGGCATCCAGCAGTCCATGTGGAAAGCTGGCAGAGGGAGCAAAGCAAACTCTGACATGAAGTGGCATACTAATACATCACGCCAAGAAAGAATACCTCACAGCATGTGAACTAGGTTTTCTGGCAGAGAAATTTATATACTCATGCCCAGGAAAAACTGACAACACACTGGTTGATCTAGTTGTGCAAATATCTGCATGAACCTGCACTCTCTGTTTCTATCAAAAAAAGAAAAAAAGGAAAAAGCCAAGGAACCAACAAAACCCCACAACACCCAAAACCAATCAACCAAACAAAAAAGCTGTCCTCACAGCTCATC
Source organism: Forpus xanthops (assembly GCA_032466535.1). Classification (NCBI taxonomy): domain Eukaryota; kingdom Metazoa; phylum Chordata; class Aves; order Psittaciformes; family Psittacidae; genus Forpus; species Forpus xanthops. The sequence continues at coordinate 8,629 of JASSUY010016795.1, forward strand.
CTTCCTGACACAAGTCAATTTTTAAGTTTTCTTAAACCACAGATTATAAATCTGTTTGAACTGTGGGTGTTAAATTAATCTAGAGAAATAGATCAGGAAGAAAGAACCAGCCCTTCAAACCAAGGTGCATTTAAACAACATATCATTAGATCAGTAAGGGAGTTCAATCTTCATAAAACAGGAACAATGTAATGCAACTTATTTGATTTTAAAACCAGTAAACTAACGACCAGAATTCAATGCAATGCAGTTTATCCACAGTACCAGAAACTGGTTCCATTTTTATTTCCTTCCCTTACGTTGTATGTCAATCAGGAAAGAAACCAGAGTAGATATTCTAAACCAGCGTAAAAAGTATGCTATCGTACTAACATAAAACTTCTTGTGCTTTAAGGCTACTCCTGAGTTTTTGTTTACTGAGAACAAATGTTACTACCTCCAGTTTCACAACACTGAGATCTCATTGTTAGCTCTTACCAACAGTTCTGTTGCAAAGATAGTGCCGAACACTGATATTTCCCAACTGATGTGGTACCACTTGGTTGACCTGTAGGCATATTTCTGTATCTTCACCTCTGATGTCAATTTCCCCATTAACACCAAATATTTGGAAAACCACAACAGACATCTGCCAACAAAATTAAGATAAAACAGTATAGGACTATAAATTGAATTTACAGTGGTTAATATATTTTTTTAAGTTCTTTCTAAACCTTTTCTCTACAAAGGAAAAGAATATTTATATCCATAACCCTTGCTCACAGAAAAGCACAAAGTTTTCTCATTTCTTCTTTTCTTTTTGTACCTATCAGCTTGAAGATGGGTTGCTCAACACTCTGTCCAAAGACAGACACTTGTATTTATAACCCACTAATACCAATTCAGAATTGGCCAGAAAAGCAGCAAGTGAGGCATTTTCCTCACTCCAACAAAGAAGTTTGTGACCTACGTGACACCTGAAGCTTTCTAAGGCTGCATTCAACTTCATGCATATTATAAGCACAACCAAGCATTTGTGGTGCTGAATCAGAGCAGGTTAAAGAACCAGGCTACTAAACTTTGGCTATTAGCGTAGTAGACAGCCCTTTTTCCTCTACTGGACTGCAATATCTTTCAAAACAGTAAGTAGCAGCCAGTTTCAAAAGTCAGCTTTGGTATCTGTAATGATGATGATCTATGATCATCATCATTAATACTACTAAAATGACTTCAGTTACATTCTGCAAGTAAAGGCCCAGGCTAACATGCATTTGTATAACAGTCTGAATGAATTCTGATTTTTCCATGTCACTTATATGCACAGATAATTGAAAATGTATTTAAAAGGAGCCATTTAAGTGAGCTGCTTTTTTATGTATTTTTTTAAAATTAACATGATCCACAAATATTTTAAAGCACAGACAAGATTATATGACTAGCATTAAAAAAGGAAAATACATCAGCAAGAACAAAACAGATTTCAGTCAACTGAAACTCCTAGGTTGGACCCTGCATGGTCTATCAGGGAGGGAATCTCTACATATTTCTGTAAATACGAAGCATTATCCTAACATAGTCCTGGACAAGAGGAGTCTCTGATCTGACCCAGCAGGGCAGCTGGTTTGCTCCTATTTGCAAATACTACAGAATGCTACCAGTGCTAAGGGAAACATCTCCATATCAGATACAGCAGAGTTCTGGTACTTACTTTTATCTATACATAATGATGTTAAAAAGCTCATTTTAAACATTACATTCAATCAAGCATAAAAGAACATGACAGTATTACAAAACATTGCTAGGTACTAAAGCAGAAATATTTTGTGACGTTTTTAAGTGGCTACTGTCATTTATCAACAGTGGCTATACAGGAGATGACAAGGACAGAGAATACTCAGTGTAACTTGGATTGTAATCTTCATTTGTATTTAATACAAGTGCACTACACCTATAAGCTTACATAATGCACCAACAAAAGCTAACAAAATTACTTGAAAAATTGCCTCTAAAAGCATTCATTGTAGCTCTATTTAGAGGTATAATTTGCTGAAGCACGCATTCTAATGGAATTCAACAATATTACCATTTCTTCACTAGGCTCATGGGCATTCTCCGAAGCAGCACTCATGGCATCTGGAGATAAGCCACCACAATTTTCAATCACCGTGCCTCCTTCATGAGCATTTTCTGATGGGCTTTGACAGTTTGTGGCTGTAATACCTTCCATATATATCAGAAAAAAAAACCACAAAGTTAGCATAGCAAAACCTGAATCACTCCTGCATCAAGTATAAAGTCAGTGTCTGTTACTGAGTGCATACATTAGTTCACTCTTTGAGTTGAATGGCTTATTAAACAAACATTTATGATTGAGCTGTGAAATCCATGCCTCTTACAGACAGTTCAAAGTTTTAGACAATATACAAGTAAGGCAGGATATACTGACAAACCCAAAATGGCACTCCACATGCATTACTGAAAAAATTGTGAAAGACCTTTTGAAGTCTTCCAAATCAAATATAAACTTGAACCAGCCATGTATATAAAACACTGCACAGTGCCTTTAAAGCAAATGTTTTTGGATTTATGTTTAGAGAAATAAGCTATATATACTTTCATTAGAGTGATGACAGTAGTGTTTCCCTGACAACTAGAAAGCATGCAGACTTAATCTACAGTTAAATATTGTTTAACAAGCTTAAAAAAACATTTAAAGGTTATTTAAAATGGATTTTATGGCATACTCCCACATAAGCACATGCAGGAATACTCCTACGATCCAAATATATAACAGGTTTGCAAGTGAAGTAGTATTCTCATTATTGCTCCACACTAATAAGAAAAAAAGTCATTCTTTATTGGAAGTAAAATTTCTGAGAAGAGGTACCAATAGTCTTATTGTGTTTCCTGACATTAGAAAATTATTTAATCAGTTTTTCTGGAGAGCTACTAGATCATTACAATTGCTTAAGTCCACAACATTACAAACTATACAGACATAATTACAATATGCCTGAATTCCTCCTCCCTCAGAGCAGGACCACATATTAATGCACAGATGAGCAAAAATTGGACAAATACCTGCTGTTAGACAGTCAATAGCTAGGAACAGCTCCATAATGAACAATCTGCAAGAAGACTACTAAATCTATCTGCTTGGTAATTAGCATGATGAGTATTAGTGAAAATCCATTTCGTTTTCATCTATTTTTAAAATTAAAGGCTCTTCACCACTTCAAGCATAACACCCATTCAGGGTAGCAACCTGTAAAAACAGCCAAAGTAATGGCTTTTAAGCAAAGCAGAGAGCAGTGCTGCGTAATTCAACTGCACTGCTTTTACTCTACTCAAGAGAGAAAAACTAAGCAGTGCTAAAAGTAAGTAGCACTACTTAAGTAGCACACCTTACTGCTTTCCCTTGAAATAATGTGCTGTGAATATACATGATACTACCAACTTGAGAACTCAACAGAAATAATGCTGTAAAGTATCCAGGATTTGCTGCACTACAATCTTTTTGAGGGCTATTTTAGTAATAGATTACATTTTCATGTATTGCATAAAGTATTTTGTTAAACTTACTCACCTTTTTCCAGAAAGCTTTGGCTGTCACTTCCATCACTCTCTACCAAGTGATCCTCCAACATCATACTATCAATAGAGATGGTATCCAGAGAGACTTGTGATGGACTTCTCTTCATATTCTTGTAAGAAACAGAGAACGCAGGGAGGTTGGACGGGCAGCGTTCCTTAGGCTTTGCACTTTTTAAATATAAAGATATCAGGAAATTATTATTCAAATTAAAGGAATTACATAGAAGTTGGTTGTTTTGTTATGTTTTGGTGGGTTTTTTTTGGTTTTTTTTTTTTAATTTATGCAAACCAAGCAACATGCAAAAGAAAAAAATCTGATTATTCAATAATTTTTTGGCAAGACAGAGACAAGCACAGAAATTAACATGCATTCCTGTAAATATCTGTGGCAATATTTTTCTCAATACATATTTCATAACATTTAAAGAGTTCAGATCAATTAACAGTTCATTTTAGCTTTCATTAAAAACTGGGTATTGCATATCTTCTATCTTTAGATTTTAAAAATTTTGATCTACTAGATGTTCATTTCTATTGACCATTACTAGAACTACATGGCCAACAAAATTGATAAATATGTTCAAATACTAAGGAAACTGATTGAGTATTAAGTCTTATGTACCTTGATGAAGACTGGGATGCAAACATTCTAATTGAAGTCACTTTGTCTTTGTTGATTTCAAATTCTTCAATTTCTAAGGCAGTTTCTGTTTCCAAGTCAGTGACTTGGTTAGGGCAGCCTTCAGTTGTACCTTCCTGTTCATTTAACTTATTTGATAATATGTTTTTGTCGTCCTCTTTATCAATGATAAAATCAGTAGAATCTTCTCTCTTATTTAAGATGGATGTTGAATCTTTAGGATGCAAACTACTTTTCTCACTCAGAGGTCCACAGACCTCCTCAGAATCACTTCTACTAAAAAGTCCACTGCTTGCTCCTTCACTCGTATCTCCCAAACCTTTATCTGATGCATCATCTGAAAATGATGTCCCTTTCTGAAAGTCCATATTGCTGTCTGATTTAAACAAAAGAGGATCAATTAAAATCCCTTTATTAATTTCAGCATTCAAAGGCTTACAGTCATTTACATAATCAAAATCAGTAATACCAGCTTGCTCTATCTTATTGCCAATTAATTTTTTCTCTGAAGCAAGCGCTTCTCCATTTCCCAAAGGGGAGAGTTCTGATGGCACAGGACTTCCTTCTTCAAGAACGGGAGACTTACAAAGGTTTCCTTGAGTCACTGGATGAAGTAGTAAAGCTACTTCTGCACTTTTAAGTAGGATCCCAATGCAGACATCTGTTTGTTTCGCAGGTTTTCCTGTCACTGCTTCTACATCATTCCTTAAGTTTTCCAGGAGCAATACAAGAGATTCATGGAGAAACAGCAAAAAAAGGTACTGGTAATGATTGATCTGCATGCTTACATGTTTTTGAACATGGACTAGGACATGCACATCTGCATCTGTGGAAGAACTTTCAGAAAGCACTCCTGAAGTGTCTAACATTTGAGTGCCATTGGTCAAGGGCTCTGTCTCAGTGCTGTAATATTCCCTAAGAAGTTTTTTACGCTGCAGTCTATTAGCAAGATCACTAGATTCACTTTTTGGAATGTTCAAAGGTGTTTGATCATAGGATAAAAGCTCTTTTTGTGACTTTGCAAACCTTACTGGTTGGCAAATCCAAAGTGAAAGTGGAAATGAGTCCACAAAGCTTACTGGTCTGCCTTTCCCACTTTTTGTTCCTTCATAATCTATCCAGAACTGGGAAAAATGCAAGGCCCAAACATCAGTAGCTGCAGATGTCTTTAATGCATATTTATTCAACTGTGGTATGATATAACCTTTATAGACATCATGCATTTTAGTATCTTGTTCATGAGCGTGTCTCTGGAAAATTGGATGCAAAAGATTAAAGTTCTTCTGGGACTTGGGAAAAGTGGTGAAAGTTCTACTGAAAAATTCACAGTCTTTGAAGTTCTGAAACAAAGCTTCTAGATCAGAGTGTCTGCAGTTTGGCGAGTATCTTGTATTCGTAGCAATCATCTCTGAACTTTGAACAGAAAGTGCATGAGGTTGATCTTTATGAATTTCAGGTTTGTTTTCAGATGGGATGATGAACTGCAAGAGAAATATATTTTTTCTAGTCATAAAATTGAAGATTAAAAAGGTAAAAAATTAAAGAAACAAAATAATAGCCATGACAGCTAAAATAAAACCCCATAATTTTATGAGAACTCAAGTATACTAACACAGGCTTACAAATTATCATTTTGTGTTTCCTCTTTTTTTATGAAGGATCTGTGGCATCTAAGACTCAATGTTGGCACAAAAACATAAGGGTCTCAGGATTTTTTTATCTGAAGGCCTTATTTAGGTCAGCAATATCAGGCTCACTTCTTCATTATTATTAGTGCCTCATTTCTTCAACACATAAACAAGCTTGGCAGAAAGTTTCTGCAAGTGTTCCATGCATTTACAACTTTGAGCACCAAATTACAATTCTCTGTTTTTTTCAATCTGATTTGTGAAATAGGATTTTTCACTACACTATTTTCTATGTTAAGATACCAGGAAACAATTAAATATGCTAACACAGCTAATATTCCTAACATTGCAGAATAGAGAGTAAGTATTTTGTGATCATTATCTGATAATCATGGGTTTTTTCATCATAAAATACACTCAACTCCTAAAAAAACCAAAATAGTTCATTATGCTGAACTTAACTGGCCTATCTTTAGTGCAAGTTTTAAAGGAAATATGCATTTTATGTCAAATTCTGTGTCTCTCTTGTTAGCATGGACCTTGGCCACACTAATTTTGCTAGGATCAGCAACATTACCTTCTGTCACAACATCTCCATGCTGAAAGATCAGAGTAAAAAAGTCATCCTAAAGACACTCAAAAGATGGGAGTGATGAAGCTTCTTCATGTAAATAAAAGGACTCAGAACAAAATAACCAAGTATTTAATTATACAATAACTGTCAGATCTGTAAACATCAAGCATGCCAATAACAAAATATTCATAAATTGCTAGAAAATAAATAATGCAGTTCATACAGGGATAAACCAATTAATACGAATCAAAGTTTGAGGGACGTGAGAATGCTTTTATCTTCTCTTAATTTAGTGGGCTATTCATATATTGCAATTCACTATTAGATCAGTCTTTGTAGTTGCCTGGTTGTTAGCTCTCAAGGAGTGTTTCCATTCAGTACAAACCATGTCTCTTTGAGGTTCCATTAAATATGTACCAAGAGCATTAGAAGGACAACCATTTCTCTGTATGCTGACTTTAGAATCCTTGAAACCTCTCATGCAGGCACCATCAAAGAGACTCATTGTTTTGTTTACTTCTGAACCTCGGAAAAAAAATATCCAATGCAAACTGGGGAGAGGAGGGAAGGAAGGAGGGTGAGGAATTAGTCTGCTCAATAATCCTTCTCCTCCAAAGAAGAAAAATACAAGTGAAGCAAGAATCTATGTTCCAATGCAGTACTCCTCTGGAGTAAATGTATAGAGAACTTCTGTACCTGGATGACAGCCAAGGGCCAGCATGAAACAGAAAATGGTAAGAATGGGGTTTGGAGACACAAATAAACCTTCAGAGGAACTGCTTGCAGCATTCAGCAGCAAAACAACCAGAGGAACAAGGGAGGGCCCTTGAATTAACTGAGCACAAATATGTTAGTTATTTTTACTTCAGTGCTCATTTTTCTTTCTGCTTTGTCAGCTTCATTGAACACAGTTAAATGATTTGTTAATACTTCCATTCAGGTCTTCAAAACAAAACCAAAATATCCCTAGGACACAGATGAAGTAATATGTAGGACAAATGCTTGCATTCAAGCCATCATATTAGGCATAGTTTTCCAGAGAATAGTTATTTATAGCACAGACTGCTTGCTCATATATTCGTTCACTTTTTGTTAAGTTGCTTTGCTAACAGCTTTTCAAAATAAGACAGTATTTTCTTCCAAGGAACCACAAAACCCCTCCTCAATGACAACATACCTTTAACATCAATCCATCAATTCTAACATCAACATGCTCATCTGATTTTGAATTATCGTTTAACTTGTACATGGCCATGAACTGAATAAGACTCTGTTTCAAATCCAACACAAACTGATTTAGCCAGAGAATACTTCTCTCATCCAGGGTGAACTGTAAAGCATTCAACTGGCCATACAAATTTGGACATGGAACTGAAAGAGAAAACAAAACAAAGTCATGAGAACAAGTAAAATGTTTAGGGAGTGGATTTTTAAATTGTTTTATTATTTTTTTATTGACTGCAGACTTACATTTTCACTGCTATTTTATATCAGAGAAAGAATGGAAACCCACTCCTTTGGTCTCAAGAACAAATAAATTGTTAGGGAATACCTAAAGTAATGATTATTTCTCACTCAAAGCAAATTAATTTCTGAATGGAAAACTTAATATTAGAATAGAATGAAATCTAAGGACAGAGGGAGAATGCCCTCATTACAGAAGCCAGGACCAAAGAGACTTGCTGTCCTAAAGTCCCATTCTCAAGAAATCCACTGACATTTCCGTATACATAGCAGGGCCAAGCCCATAAAACATTAATAAAAACAGCTCCATCAGATGTGCATTGCATAATAAATACTACTGCTATAATTTGAGTTCTTTTATATAGCCAGACAGTACAACTGCAGAAACAATATATATATGTTGAAGAATGAATAATTTGTATCATTAAAATGCTGTGTTTTCTGACCTGAAAGCCATATTTATAAAAAATGGTATTAAAGGAGATTACCAGGAGCAAGGACTATGCAAATGGAGCCGTGTTGTGCTCTTTCCATTTTAGAAAGCCATTACGTATTTCCAATTGCCAACCCGGAACCAGTATTAAGCTTCATAAAGGTGAAAGTAACACATAAAATTTACGGTACAACTAAAAAAAAAAAAAAAAAAACCACAAAAAAAAACAAAAACACACACAAACCAAAAAAAAAAACCAAAAAAAAACCAACAAAACAAACCACCCCAAACAAAAAAAATGAACTTCTTACTAGGAAAGTCCTTTCCATCTGGGTAGTAATATTCAGTGAATTCAATATGAATAGCTGGCATTTCTGGTGGAAGATAAAGTGACTTTTTATTGCAAGAGACGAGAGCTTTAGGGGAAGAACGACACTGGTCTGCTGTTGAAACCTATAAAATGTAAAAAATTAATTTAATTAGTACATTACATTTTTATGAATCGTTATGCATTTGTAGTTCCAAGACATACGCTTAGTAGGGTAACATTCCACTGTTCTCAGAGGTAGAACTCCAATTACACAAAGTGCTATGAGAATGACATAGTTGCCTTGTAGTAGAAGCAATCCACATAGAACAGTTTCACACGAAAACTGTGTACCAAGAACAGTACTAGACCAACTTCCTTCATGTGAGGCAGGAGGCAGCAGGTCACTTTCAGAGGTGTTCAGGAAAAGCCTAAAATGATCTGATATCTTTATTGAAAACACTAAAGCTCCTGCATAAACAATTCTGCTCAGACATGCTGTATAAGTATACTGTTTTTCCTCAAGGATACTCTATCTACATGATACAGATAGCCAGGTAAGTTTATAATGTCAATAAAACTAAGTGCTTGTTCTGTCTCCTAAGGACAGACTTCCCTATGTGGGCCCACTCTCAACTGTATACTGCTAAGCAAGGTGTTTAGCATGCACCTGGCAGGGATTTGTATGCTTAGCTATGCCTGAAGGTCTGCTTCACAGGAGAATCAAGACATTATAGAACGGTAAATCCTTCACTTCAGGATTCTTGCAGTGTAAAATTATTAAACAAAAAAGAGATCACCTTTTGATATATATTTGGCCTTAAATTACTTGGAACGTACCCTAGTTAAAAAAGAATGTTGTCAAAACAAAGCTGTTTCATCCAACACTTAGTAGGTCAGACTGCTACTTTGGAATTAGCCAACATATTACTACTGGTTGTATGATGATGTCTATTTGTATAAGTTTCACTGGATATAAAGAATATATAACCTTTATAAGCCTGCTTCGCTCCATGTAGTTGTTTTCAAGTTGCAACCAACTCTGTATCAACACACAAAAAATTTAAATAATAACAGATCAATTTAGAAAAAATTAGCTTTTTTTAAATACAGGTAATGAAAATTCTAAAAATCAAAAATATACTTATGTAGGGAGGTGGAGGAGACAAGTATCTGAGGAGGAGACAAGTATCTGAGGAGTGGAAAGCAACTGAAAGCACCAACAGTACAAAATGATATAAAATCACTTCAAACCCAGATGAAGGCTCCTGGCAGCAAGCTGCAACCTCCCACTCCACCAGAAGCAATATGGCCAAAAGCATTGAAAATTGAAACGAGAGCAAGTAGAAGTCACAATGACTAAGGGCTCACATAAACCATTTTTGTTAGAACCTGAAATTTAAGGTAGATCCTCCTGTATCACTACCACTCTGCCTTAGAGATACACTCCTTCTCTATTCCCGTTGCCTCCTGTCTGCATGAAAGAGTGAATTTGGACCACAACTGGCAAATAAAAGTACTTAATCAAACAAATGGGGAATGAGGGCAGAATAATTAAAATGTCTACTCAAAATATCACCGAGGGAGGAAAGGGCTGGATAAAAAAAAAAAAAAAAAAGTAAAAAAATCCTCTCAATTTAACATCTAAAAAAATCACATGTCATTTCAAGAAGGTAGCAATAAGAAAAGTATGAAATACAAAATCACATGTTAAAATATTGGGTACCTAACACAGTACAATGAAAAGATGAAATTCCAAATGTCAGAACTCGGGAAGAACTTGGATCTGAAATATAACTGTAATTGGGTATCATCTAATATAAAATCAGTAAGAAAATATCCACCAATTTTAATAAAGTAGAAGCAGAACCATAAAGGTCTAATCTAATAATGAATGAAAAGACTTCTATTAATTTCAATGGGCTTTGGATTTGGCCCTTAAAAAAACCCAGATATTTAACAATCCAGGGCAAAGTAGCCCCAGTTTTACTAACTTGAAGAAATGTACCTGATATATATTGAAATCTGCAAGTCTAACCACAACAGGACTAGACATCAGTTTGCCCTTTGGTTGTTGAGAAGATACAGAGGAAGCCCTAGGTGTTCCTTTTGGTATCTGTTCCTTGCCTGTGGGAAAGAACAGTGATGGAATCATTGAGAAGTACAGTCTTTTTTAGAATAGTTTTAACATTCCATAGAATCGGAGCAGTATTGATGCAAATAAAATACCTGTTTGTAGGTTCTGAGGGGATACGGCAGGTGGTGATTTGGGAGGAGAATCTATAACATGGTCCTTCACAGCCTGCTTAAGTAATTCAACATTGCTTTTGAATTCATTCAGCAATTCTTTGGCCCAACCACTTCTGGTTTTAGTGGCATCACTATAATGCATCCAGTGATCACAGCTGTCTCCTGCAAATAAGAGGAATGTGGGAAACATTAACTCACTCAAAAGTCTGCTTTTAACTAGATAAAAAGTTTCCACTATTTCACAATTCTTCTTCACAATACAATCTTATTTTTACATGCTGTAATTATTGAACAGAATTTACAACAGGCGTTAAAACAGAAGCTATATTATATAAAAACACATCTCACTGCTTCACAAAATCACTCAGAAAACAATTTAATATGGCCACCTGCCTTTTAACACCATTAACATGTTGAAAACAGCACTGAATATTTCAATTCAGAGAAATCTGATGACACATTAATGTCATATGTGAGAACATGCAAAAAAAAAAAAAAAATGTTTCAAAAAAAAGAAGTGAGAGCAAGTAACAGAACAACGTTCTCGTGCTCACTTTTTCCAAGCTTATCTTTCCTGCCAGAACTGTGTCCTAAGAAGTTCCTGGTCCCTTTCCAGAAATGTATTCTTTTTGTGTTGGCTCTCTAGCACCTCTACGGCACACAAACAAGAAGGTAATTTCAATCAGTGCTGCACCACACACAGCCTTAAAAATCAAGCCCAGTAGAAATTCTTTTATCCCTAACATGTTTCTGTTGGTAAGATACTTAAACCTATGAAAGAAATTCTGATCTCTTCAAACAGTCCCTGTGAAGACAGTCTACTAATTCGTTTGATACTAAGCATGCACTACAAATAACTTCTATGAAGTGATACATCACTCACTAAATAGCACCATGTGAAAACTTAATTTATTTGGTACTTAATAAGGTTTTGGGTACTTACACTGGGGATGAGTAGATAATTGAATCAGGTAATTGCTTCAGGAAAAAAAAAAAAAAAACAACCAAACGTGATTTCAAGCCTAAATGCGAAGATTTCAGCATGGAAGAAAGTACAAGGGAGGGGCCCATCACAAGAGATGACATTTTTCCCCACCCTCCTGCCTCACAGCCTTTTGATGGTTATTCACATCTTTCAGGGTAAAGAAGATGAGAAAGGAACAGGGAAGAGAAAAAAAAAAAAAAAAAAAAGAGAGAGCACAAAAGAGGGCAAAGATACATGAAAATCAAGTCCATAAAGTTGGGATTTTCCAAAACAGGGCTGAAGTGGGATCACCCCAAGCATACGCACATAAACTCTGAAGTACCTACAGAACTGCAGTGTAATAGGAAAAGCTCTCCTACCCCTTTTGGGAAGTCAGTATGGGCAGACGCCTTTCTGAAGTGCTTGCGCACTAACACATGCAAGATGAGGATCATGCCAGAGCAGGAAGAATAAGAGATCTGCATGCAGTTGCAGGACTATGATCTCACTAGGCCCACAGAAACATAGTGAGATAGCAGATACAACTAACATGCTGCAGAAGATGGACATAGGCTCCTTGGGAAGTACAGGACAAGAAGGCAAGGAGAGTGAGCTGACCCATCAGTCAGATGAGTGGGAACACATGGAGCTCTACCTTGGGATGGATCATCAGCCAGCTGACGCTTACAGGTAGGGATCAGATGGCAGATCAACATGGAAATGTTGTGGTGGGTGTCTGCTACAGATCAGCTGATTAGGAAGATGAGGAGGCCTTCTTCAGACAACTGAAAGAAGTATCATGTTCATAGAGCCTGGTCCTCATTAGGAACTTCAGCCATCCCAGTATCTACTGGAAACCATTAGTCTTCAAGGGCTGGGACTAGCAGCATGAAGTCCAGCTGGAGACAAATCTCAGCTGCAGGGTCTCCACCCTTGGAGCTATTCAAAAGCTAACTGGACACAAGCCTGGGAAGATAACTTTAACTGACATCACTTTAATCAGAGGAGTTGGATTACACAAATGTTCAGAGATGCCTTCCATTCTCAACTATTCTACATTTCTATATATGGACATGTCATTGCCACATTTATCTATGAATAGTGAAGAGAAGGCCAGAATGTAATAAAAAAATATTTTAGTGGAGCTGGCACTGATGTTGTTACCATCTGAATTTATTGTTGGCTGCCCAGAAAAAAAAATGCTTTCCCATTTCTCATATTGTCTCACTATATCAGCTTGATCAAGAATTTCCTATGCTGCAAAATGTCCTGCATGATAGCAAAGCACCAGCTTTCTCTAATCATCATCCAGCAACACATCAGCTGCACAGATAATGGATCTGGATAAAAGCTTGGGTGAAAGCAGGTCTGGGAAGACTACCGGAGTGATGGATTGCTGCATAGACAGGTTTACAACATCCAGTAAGTCTGGCTTATGTTATCACAGTCAATGGGCATACAACTGCTTCATTTTTGTTAAGTACTATAAAACGCTATTTTTGGAAGGCTTGATTTTCAATGGGTTAGAAATTTATCCTACAACGATTATGCCTCAAACTCCCTTTAGAGTCTTGCTGAGCAGGGCCTTTTACAAAAAACAAACAACTCCCAGCCCCCAAGAACTCAATCTGCAAAATAATTAATTACTGAGGACTTCTTCCTAGAAGATCAACTGCAATTTCCAAGACAGGGGAGTTGAAACTAGATGATCTTAAGGTCCTTTCCAACCCTAACTATTCTATGATTCTACGACTAAACCCAAAAGCTGTTCCTAAGTATTCCATAGGCCAGAAAGGTACAAAACCAGGAAACTGGCCACACAAGCTGTGACCTTGCTGTTAGAAAGTATTAATATGGTGTTGTCCTTCAGTACGCAGTATTGCAGGACTTCAACATCAGGGTAGAAATGCTCTGCATATCAGGTGATAGTCCAATACATCAGTATATAGAGACACAATATCTACATGGCTAGAGAACTCACTCTGTACTTTCAGGATTAACATGCACGCCTTTTGATTTGAGCAAACAGACTGTCCCCTCTGTGATAACAGTTTGCCCATATAATTGCCACACTCTTCTAAAACCATGGGAAAATGAAGACTTCATAAGTGGAAGAAGAAATTTTCTGTCACATTCTTTCCCCCTCCACACATATATCCTATTAGATCAATAACCACCACCTTTGGAAGCTTTTTATCATATCCTATTAGTGAGACACAGATTTCTGTTACTTAAACTTACTTGTACAGAATACTGCTTAAGACTGGAAGGAGAACACTACCTTTAGAGGCACCACCTCTGGTCTGCAGATGAGCTCTTCTCATCTCTGGTTTCATGTAGCAAGTTATGTCCCATGCAGTCACTACCTAAAAGCATTCTGTTTGCTTCTGGCCTGCCCATCGAAGAGCCTACAGTGTATGGTTCAATCTGGCTAAGAATCTTTTCAAATGAAACAATACGTTTATTTCCTTGATTCTCTGAATTCTCTCTGAGGAGAGCTCACAGAAATCATAGACAGATTGGTCCCTCACTTAGACACTGCAGGAATCAAAAGTGCCAGTAAATGAAAAACAAAGGTGGTTTACAAGACAGGCATGTCTTAAACCTCTGTAAAATAGGGTCCTCCCACTTTTATAGGCCAGGAAAGCAATATCACAATTTTCAGAACATATCAGGCCCATAGAAAGAAAGAATACTGCTTAAGTGTATTTTTTTCTGTGGCTTCGTATGTTTATTTGACCTACACTAAATTACATTTTTTTAATGTACAAAAATTACACTTGCTACCCATGAAGGAAATAGATTGATGCTATAGAATTCCACTTCCAACCATGACAAAAAAAGGCATGAGGCAGGCTATGGCTAATTCACATCCTTAATCTATGTGGATAATCATTCCAAAATGACTGGTCTGTGTTACTAAAAAGCAAAACAAAGCACAACCAGTTCTGCCCACCAGCTAAAAACCCCTCCCACTGTGCTGGACTGCTTTTGAATTCAAATTCAACAGCAAACTTATTTTATCACTTTTACATTTTTTAGACTTCTGAAAATTATTTGTAAGGAATGCTTCTTTGGAAATTGCTAGCATCTATTTAATAACAATTCCTTAACAAAAGCCTATACAATGGAACCTCTACACACTGGGATTGCTTTTCAGCAAAATAAAACAAAAAAAGTTGCTAGGAAATGGATATAAAATGATAGAATTCCACATGGAAAACAAAACAAAGAAAAACAACTCAAACCCCTAAACCCTAACAGATTGACTATTGCGAATACCCAATTTGTGAATTCTCAATCTGCCATACTGCCTTCCTCCATCAACACAGAAATCTTTTCATGTCAGAAATGTCTAAACACCATTTTGTTGACCAAACAGAACAGTGAAAAGTAAGCGTTTGGCCTAAAAGAGCTCATTCACAGAAATTAAACTGGTTCCCAGCTTGTTGCTTTTCTTGTTTGTTTTTGCACATACAATGAAATAAAAACTAGTGTATTTGAAATGCTCAGAACATTATTATCCATGCCATATATACGTACACAAACAAACAAATTTTTTTAGTATTCAAGGAAGATAGTTACATTCACAAGTCATTTACAAAACCCTCACTTTCATACCTGCTTTGTGAAATGGATAATAGTCCACTGTTAAATAGCTGAAGGAAAGCTGCATGGCTCCTCCTGTAACACGTCTATTTGAGTCTGTAAAATAAAACAATACTCAGCTCTATACATATTGTATTTAGCATGTTAGTTGTCACGTTGCTCCACTTCTTTAAAAATCAACAGCTGTTTCTACCCCGCCCCCCCTTCACTGACTCTCCTTACAACCTCATTATCTTCCCTTAAAATTTACATACAGGTAGTTGTCAGTGGTTTCTGAAGATCAGCTAGTTGAACTCAGTGTTCTGTACTCAGACACTACTAGCAATTTGTGCATTGTTTTAAATGCTATTAAAAAGTAACAATTCTCTGAATGCATATTGCTACAGTTTTTCTGAAAAAAAAATTTTCATACTGAATCACAGAATCAGAGTAGTTAGGGTTGGAAAGGACCTTAAGATCATCTAGTTCCAACCCTCCTGCCATCGGCAGGGACATCTCCCACTAAACCATGCCACCCAAAGCTCTGTCCAACCTGGCCTTGAACACCGCCAGGGATGAAGCATTCACAACTTCCCTGGGCAACCCATTATGGTTCTGATAAGTATTCAAAAATCAACATTTACAGCATTCTTGAAATCAAATATAATTTATTTGACAAATATTATTGCAGTGAAAAGGTCTTCTGAGAGTTCTGTGTTCTGATTTTTCCACTGCTAAATTTAAACTTCATGTGCAAAAAAAAAAATTGACTAATAAAGACATCTCACTAAAAATGATAAATCAAAACTGCAGTAGATATACTGCATGTAAGTAAACACATCTCTAGCCAGTGAACTTATGCTCTGCTGTTCTGCAAGTGTTCTCCCTAATTAAGGAAATATCTAATAATAACCTAAGACTTTCATACTCTTCTTCAGCAGACCTTGTATACCTCTAAGTTTTTTAGTGACTAGACAGCTCCTTGGATATACACTGATGCATCACTCTCTGATTGCTTTTAAAGGCATTAAAGAAGTGTCATTTGCCTCCTTATGTTCTGATTCTGAATATGGCTATGTGCAAGAGCCTTTCATTAAAAAAAAAAAAACCCTGAAGTATCACACACAAAAATATAATGACACAGAACACTTGTTTCTTTCTATGTGCTGTAGAGCGTACCAAATTCTCTAAATTAGTAAAAAAGAGAACTGCTCTTTTATTAGTCTGTATTTTATAAGAGCATTGCAGATCACATAGGACCCTTTCAAGCCATGGTAATGTTACCACTGCATTCTTCATAACCCAGTTAACTTGCAATATAAAAGAAAAAAAACAGCAGGAACTGGACAGAATCAGTTTGTAGAAGATGGAATAAGCACTGATGCTACTAACACTCTTAGCATTTTTTAGTGCATTTATTCTACAATAATCACATTTAATAATAAAATGTTATTCTCATAAAGGCATCTAGCTAATTTTAAATCTGTCTAGAGTGAAGACAATTGTGAATATTTCTCTAAAATAAAGACTCTTGATTAACATTAATGTAGTCTGAAAAATGTATTCTGAAGATGAATATGATTATTTAAAAAAAAAAAAAGTTACCTCTTTCTTTAGAATGGATATCATCACATATATGTAGGTCCAAATGGGAAATTACTAAGTGATGAGAAGTTTCCTTAACGTCAAAATCATTAAACAATTTTACTATTGCATCATTTTGATCAGGTGCTGCCATTGTCTGGGGCGCTTTCACCTGCTGAGAGCTGGGTGCAGGGGCAGAACTCTGAAAAAAATATTTAGTTGTTATCAATTTATAAAGTTTATCCTTACTTTCAAGCATAAATATCCTCTAGTATTTTCTAATTTCTGAGCAAGCTGCTCAAGGAACTAAACTTTCAGAAAACCATTATTTTTTCTTTTTTGTTAGGCTTATTTCTGCTCATTTAGTTCTCAAACTATATCACAAAAGGGCCAAAGATGAGCCGCTGCCAGTATCAGGTAATTGGTGAGATGCAAGTACAAGGAATTGAAGAACTGGAACCTCCCTGCTGAAGTAGCAGAGAACGGTTAAACTGTTGTAGCTAAACTATCAAATACCACCGTAAATCATGAGGATCATTGTAAGAACTGAACTCTCCATTACACTACACTAGCTTCATTGTAAGGGATTCAACAGAAATAACTTTACTCAGTCTTAGTAAAAAACTGTGTTTTATTTTAATGGGACTACCTTTTATCAGTGTATTTATTCTGCTTTTTCATTGACAAAAGGGTCCTTCCATAATGATCACATAGCCCAGCTGAACTAGTCTGCTTTGCTAAAAAATGACCAAGGTTCACATAAGACTATCTTACATGTAGCATCTATACCACATCCATGCCAGCAGAAATATATTAAAGGTAGAATTTTTCATCAGGTATACCAATAAGAGGGCTGCATGATGGAATGCTCTTACTAAAAGCTAATTTTTTGGTACCATGAAAATAAACTGGACAAGCACTTCAAGTTACTACAGTAAGCGTATCTATCCTCACATTAAGGTTACCTTAATGTTTCTTAATTATTACTTTCATTAACTCATAACCAGAAAATATTTGGGGAACAAATATACTAAACAGTTAATCAACTGTTAACTCGCAAGTCTACATACTCTGTGCATGGATAAAGAAATCCAACTTTTCCCTTCCCTGCAATTAATATGAATACACAAAATCTGGTAAAACAGTCTGTTATACTTATTCATAAATAAAATAGCCTGTGATTCATTCCCAATGTTATACAGCTGAATGAAAATGAGTAATTGAACATTCTCCAAAATGAAGTAACACAACTACACTGTGTTGCATGTTAGAACACCTGTTAATTCTATAGTGAGACAATTTTCATACCTGTGATGTTTCAGAAGCCAAGCTTTTTCTCTGTTCTGTTGATTTCTCTATGGCTTCACTAAGAGATTTGGCATACTGCACCATGGCCTTCAACTGGGAATCAGTCAAAACCCACAGCAAATCATCCAGAATCAAAACCAGTTTTGATGCCACTACATTACAGTCCTTTAACTGAACAATAAAAATTTAATCAAGTTAAATGGGTGCATTAAACACTTAACTTCCTAAATCAAATGCAAGGAAAAATAACTGAACGCAAAACTGCACTTCCTCCAAAATGAAATTTCTTCCATATAAGTAATAAGCATTTTTTATTTTAAATTGTATTCTTCTCATTAACTAAAAAGTACCTAAGATACAGTATATTTATATCCCACTTTTTATTTGCTTGGAATGCATCAGATATTAAACTGATGCATTCCTCTAAATGTAGTAATGTTAACATTGTGTGAATCTAGAGAACTAAAACATGCCTCATCATAAACAAAGCTCTGCAGATCAAATGATTTCATTAGTACAACCTGTGCAAGGTCTGCATCTTCAAATTCTGCCTGCTAATATTTCTTGTAAACTCTACAGTCTTACTAATCACATGTTAGTAAAAATTTAGTTCAGGGAATTTTACTTTTTATATGGTCTGAATTTAAAACCTCTCCTATGTCCATGTATGCACTAAGAGCATAATTAAAAATTAATTCGCAAAACAACGAAAGACTTTGAAGTTTACCCTTCTTTTTAGCGTGACCCTAATTTTTGATTGGTTAGTAATCAGTCGAACTGGAGCACTCATGATTTCATGCTTAGAACTCTGGATTGCATCTGCCTCTATTCTGATCATCTGCCAGTTGATTTCTTTAAAAGTCAAAACCTTTAAAGAGAGAGAAAAAGAGAAAAAAAAACACCTTAATGCAATATGACAGCTTACTTGTGTCTAAGCATGTGAATGCATATATCTGTACAGATATACACATATACACACTCACATACATCCTTCATGCACAGTCATATGAACAGAATAAATTCAAGTCACATTCTACTTAGAGGTGTCAGGAAGTAAAGCCTGGATCTTTCTCTACCTCCAAAATGTCATAGAAATGTTAAGCTAGTCCCAAGCAGACAGAGGTAATAAGCAGCATTTCAAGCATTCAAAAGAAAACAAAGATTACAATTTTTGCATATTAGGTTGCTTTTGATAGAGGAAAGGAAGAAGATTGTGTGTTTTTGTTGGAGTATGTAGGAAAAGAGCAGGGAGGGAAGCAAAGCTACTAGACGGAAGAGATTTTTGGAGTGTTGTATTTCAATTAAAAGAGAAAGTTAAACATTGAGTACATTGTATGCCATATAGACCCTAGAAGCTTTGAAACATTACATGGATTCCTAGAAGACATAGCAAGCAGATAACCCACATCTCATCATGGAGAACATCAAATGAACAGGACATTAAAAGTGAGGGGAAAAAAGAAAAAAAAAAAACCCAAACAATGTTATTTCTAGTTTCCCTAAAATTCCTTCCTTCTTTACTCTCTGGGAAAAAAAAAAGATCAGCCATGAAGAAAGTGGAACAGGGAAGAGTTTGTTTGGTATGCATCTTATTTTTCAACTGCAATTCTCTTGTCAATTTGAAAACTGTACAGCCTATGTCCTGCAAACATAAGCACAAACTTAAGTAAAACACACTCAATGTCTTTGGGAAGAAGGCGCACACAAAGCGAGCAAGATGGAAAGGCACAGTACAAAGTAGCCTGAAAAACACTATTTGCTGAAAAGCAACTACCAGACTCCTTATCTCTGAGTAAACTCTATTCTGGAATAATCAACTAGAAATGGGCCAACATGGGCAAAATTTCAAGCAGTTATCCTAGGCCAGATGCATGCTAAAATAAGCTTTTCTCAATAAAATATATTACAATAAAATAATAACAATATAATATTTAGAATCAACCTTGCATTCTATACATTTTACTGTAGTTACATGGAGAAAGCAAATGAATGGTGTACAATAATCTAAGACTAATAACATGCGATTTAATTATTATAAGAAAAATAGTTAACTCTTGCATAGGAACTTTATTAACATTCATTTGAAACTGCTTAAAGGAAAAAAAAATCCTTATTAGGCAAACCCTGACAAGCAAATAAATAACCAGTTAAAGCATTAAAAATAGTAAGATGAAAAACAGCACAACACCTTATCTTTCCACATTTAATATACCACTGTCTTCTGTTCCAGTACTCCTCAAGTCTTTTCTAGTTTGCACTTTAAAATGGTCACAAGCTTGGAGAAAGTTAAGAGGGGAACAGTACATATGTTTGCCTTGATCTTCACTCATTCCTAAGCATTCATTTTGGACACCACTTACAAACATAACATTTGATCTGACTCACATCCCCCATTTTTATATCCTTATGTTCCTAGATTAAATTACTGAGCACAGAATGTCTCTATTCCCAGTAACAGCATGTTTCCTACACTGTGTAAGGCTGCAATTCAACCTCCTTCTTTACTCAAAAAACTGAGGAAAAAAGGCTACCAAAAGACAGTATTTACCTCTCCACGTTGAGCTTCTTGTATTCTGGTAAATCTGAGGTCAGCATGTTCCCAGTTTGCATTTACACTATATATTCTCAGCTGGGAAAGTTCAAATGAAGCATTAAAGGCTTTTGCACCAATCCGTATTACAATGGAGTTCACAGAAACCGAAATGCCTTCTACCACTTTTTCAGCAAAGCCATATTCACTACAAAGTGAAATGCCAACATATTAAATACACACCTAATGAAAGGGCACAAAGTTTAACTTACTGAATTTTACACCCTATGATCCTATTCTCAAAATAGCTACTAAAGAATATATTTTGGACTAAGATCAATCTCCATGAAGTCTGACAATAAACGCAATTTTCCATTATGAATATTTCACACATATATATAAATGTATAAATTAACAGCATGGCATTACATAAAAAAATCTTACTCTTATGCATACATTAGGAGTAATTCATATCAAATTAATTATCTGACAACTCCAATCTGGTTAATAGTTATCTCTATAAACTACATTATTCCATCCTTTTAGTGTCTTTCATATATGCAAAATAGTATGAAGCATTTGTTTTGTTTCATTCTAAAAAAAAAAAGGCATCTCAAATGGTAGTTAAATTTCTACAACAAATCAACATGCATTCCAGTATTAAGAAATATAAACCAGTTGCAACTAATATTTAATAAAAATCTGATGTGTTCAGAATGTTTTTGATTAGTGAATGGAAAATTGCATTTTAAATATTTTTTTTAAATCCAAATTTTTTTTCTGCTTTAAGAAAAAAAAAAAACAAAAAAAAACAAAAAAAAAAAAAAAAAAAAAAACAAAAAAAAAAAAAAAAAAAAAAAAAAAAAACACACCACAACAGCAAACACAGTTTATGTGGTTTGTCATTCCTTTTCCTTTTTATAACTTCCATCCTACACAGAATCTCTATGGCACTGATTCTCAATCTGTACCCTAGGAGACAGTCAAGGCCCATAGACACATTCCACATATTATATAGAAATTAAAACAAGAAAAGCAATTCTATCCTTAAATTAGTTTCTCTATATATGGGTCCCTATGCCCACTGAAAAACGTTTTGGGTCTGTAAAAAGGAAATGATTAGTGTGGTTGTGACTGTGGAAATCCCTGATGTAATGCTATATTGTCCAACCAAATTAATTGAGTTTTGAGCTATAAAGCAAGCACAAATTCCTTCAGTGAGACTTGGCTGATACAATTTAAAAAATGGAACATTAAAACATCACACTAATAAACAGCCCTTAATACTGGGTTTTTTTAGCCCAAAGGAGAAATAAATAACAACCCATCTTGCTATATATTTTTTAATAGGAACGAAGGCAAAATATGTTAAATTTTAAAAAAAACTTAACATAATTGAACTTGATGTTTGATGCAGTAGATGCACCCATATGAAACATTTCTAGGAAGTTCCATACCTACTTCAGACATTCTTTCCAGGCCTGTGTCAAGCTATTTCCATTTGCACCATACACATTACTCCACTCACAAGTAAAATTTTGAAGAGACGGAAATGGCAAGCTGCAACTCTGTATACTTTTTGATATTTGGAGTTGATCTAACTGTATTGTAGTCATTTAAACTTTTCTAGATCAATGCAAATATCACTGACCTCTGTCCAGATGCAGTGGCTATAGGAGAGGGTCCATTAGGGGCACGTGGCTCTTCACATGTGCTCATTTCCATTACAACTTTATCCAAGGACTTGAAAAACAAAACAAAACAAAGAATTAGAGACCTAAGAGGTAACAAAGTAAAGAGATGACATATGAAGAACAAAAAAAACAACCAACCAAAAATAAAAATATTTTGAGATTTTTTTACGACATATACGTAGAACATTTCTTACCATGTCAGTTTTCCAAAAAACTTTCATAATGTATCAGAATTATCTTTTTTCTTAATTTGTTCATATTAGTTTTTATATTTAATGAATTCTAACAGACCTTTCCAATTGAATACTGCATTACAGAATTCTTGATCCCAACTACTATTATCACACACATTTTTAAAAATTGTATTTCAAAATGGGCATGATGCACATCTGGGTGCTCTTCCTGCATGGTTTTTCTGTCAGTGAAATACTTAATACCTCTGGAGTTTTCTAAATGGTTCAATAAGGTCAGGATATTTTAATGAAAAATATTTGAAACTAGTTGTCCTGGGTTCAGCAATAGCAGTAATTTTTCTCCTTCTTAGCAGCTGGTGCAGTGTTGTGGTTTTGATTTTTGGCCTGGGAAGAGCGCTGATAACACCAATGTTTTTAGCTACTGCTCAGTAATGTTTACTCTGACCAAGGACTTTCTGAGTCTCATGCTCTGCCAGGGAAGAGGGGAAGCCAGAAGGAAGCAGAGACAGGACACCTGACCCAAACTGACCAAGGAGGTATTCCATACCACAGCACGTCATGACCACTATATAAACTGGGGGCAGTTACCTGGAAGGGCTCTATCACTGGGTTGGGCTGGGTATTAGTCAGTGGGTTGCATTTTCTCCCTTTGTTACTTTCCCTATTACTATTATTGGTGGTAGCAGCAGTGATTTGTGTTATACCTTAGTTACTGGACTGTTCCTATCTCAACCTGTGAGAGTTACATTCTTTCCATTCTCCTCTCCATGACTCCAGGAAAGGGGAGGAGGAAAGGGGAGAAGTGAGAGAGAGGCTGTATGGTCCTATGTTACAGCTGGGCTCAAACCATGGCACTAGTCCACTAAAACTTGTGACAATAGATGCAAGATTTGTGCTGCATCTTTAAAAAAAAATCTGAATTATAGTAATATATACACGCATAATATGTATACACTCGTGTGCGTATATGAATCTTCAGAAGATCTAGTAAAACAAGTAGTGTCTAGAAAGATATATTCTAATATAACTTGCAATATGTTGAATTACTGTAAAATCGTATGCTACTACTGTATTTTTTGTATTTCTGGTGGATCCCTTACAAACAACACTGAGAATTAAGGGAATGGGACACTTAGATCCTATTTTAACTGAAGGCTATATTTAAATAGCAGAACTGTAACACAAATCATAAATAATGCATACTAACAGGGGGATGAACAGAATGGGATCAAGCCAAATGCAGAACCTTATTCCCACGATTCTCCTAAATTACATTACAGGGGTTGTGACCTCCATTTATTGTACAACATGGGAAGGCTTTTCACTTGAGTCTTATAGTTCTGAAATCTTGTCCCACTGGAAGCTCATTTAAAACAACACTTACTTCCTATCTGGCTGTCATGGGTTCAGCAGCAGCAGTCATTTTTCTTTAAGCAGTAGCTGGTGTAGCACTGTGTTATGGATTTTCAGCT
>JASSUY010016801.1:0-34000 GCA_032466535.1 Forpus xanthops
CTGCCCATGGCAGGGGGGTTGGAACTAGATGACCTTAAGGTCCTTTCCAACCCTAACTATTCTATGATTTTATGATTTTCTGAGGAACAGGCATCATGGTGATGTACTTAGTCCAGAAATGACCCTTTTCTCCTTGCTCATCATTAGTGTGCACCACATGTAGAGTGAAATGATAGTGGGTGAGGCAATGTGAAACTTCAGGGTTTTAGGCAAGAAGGTGGTATGACAAAGGGAGGAAGGGAGAAAGGGAGTCAACTCACGGAATCCTATGTGCATCACTAGGTAAACCTCCATCAATTTTCTGCATGTCCCAGTCTCTGAAGTGAGTAAACTAGATGGTTTCATGGCACAGCTTGAAGTAAAGAAAATAAGGCAAAATGGATATGCATAACTATTCTATGATTCTATGATATGTCTTAAATGGGAACAAGGATGGCCTCATTCACTGACAAAAGCAGATCAGGAAGGCATTAAGAGGTAGCCTACATGCTCCTGCAGCTCATGCATCCATACCTGCATGGGTGTCATGTTTTAAGCCCCTCACACAGTTCGTTCACTCACTCCCCCCTCTTTCTTCCCCCAATCCTGGGCGGATGGGGAGGAGAATTAAAAGAACTCCCACAGGTTGAGATAAGTACAGTCCAGTAACTAAGGTATAACACAAACTACTGCTGCTACCACCAATAATAGTAATGACAAGAGAAATACAAAGGAAGAGAATACAACTGCTCACCACCCAATACCAAGCCCGACCACACAGTGCATCCCACACCCTTTCAAATCTCTGCTCTCCGTTTTTACATCCTGGGCATGACATGCTATGGTATAGAATACCTCTTTGGTCAGTTTGGGTCAGGTATCCTGTCTCTGCTTCCTCCCGCCTTCCTTTCCCCTCTGACAGAGCCTGAGACTCAGAAAGTCCTTGGTCAGACCAAAACTTTCCAAGCCGTAACTATAAACATTGGTCTTATCAGTGCTGTTCCCAGGCCAAAAGTCAAAAACACAGTACTCCATCAGCTACTACGAAGGAGAAAAGTGACTGCTACTGCTGAACCCATGACAGTTGGGATAGCTGCACCATGCACCTAGACATGAGCTATGAGAAGAACATGGACTAGCAGATGTTAACCAAAATCTCTGCTCTCAGCCTGGAGTGTAACTCAGAAGCATCAGATATCATTTGCCAAGGAGAATAAAACAGCATATGCTGATTCAACCTCTGCTTATTAAGTCAGCAAAGCACTAAGCACTGGGTGTGTCTGAACTGCCAGATCTGATGTTGGATGATGGGGCCATTAGGGGCGATCTGCCTTTGCTGGGCACGTGCACAGCCCTGAGCAAGCTGGGATGTTCGCACAGGGATCTCTGTCCAGCAGATCACAACCTGCCACTTGCATGTTTTCAGATCACTACTCAGGTGCCTTTTGCATTCAGACACAAGTTAAAGTTGTTTTTAAGTTTCAATGGGGAAAAGTTGGATGCTTTGGAAAAAATGGAAGGTAAGTCAAATTATTAGTAGAAAAAGTGTCATTGCAGCCTTATTTTCATCTCTAATTAACAATATCCATAGCAGCTCAAGATAGTTGGCTGTTTACTCAAGAATATTTCTCCAGTGCTTGATGAACCACTTGTGTATGAATATTCACTTAACATAGCTTAACAAAAATCTAATAAAATATATGAAGGAAGTGTTTTGTTAAGTACTTTTTTCCCAGTAATAACAGGACTCAGAAAAGCTTCATAAAAATGTTGATTGAGAAGTGCAAAGATGAGTATTTATAGGAATAAAATTGGCTTTTTTAAACTGTAGTATAGTTCATTTGGTCAGTTTTCAAAAGTGTCATGTCTTTCCATAGTGTTTTACTTCATTTTTTTCCATCACTGACAACCATAGAGTGAAAAGCATGTGCGTTTTGAATGAACTGCAAGTAATGACATCTAATAATCTCTATTACCTTTTCTCTGGTTATATGTTTGTAAACAGAGATCCTTGGGAGTAAAATTGTGAGCTTTGTGGTTGCTGTCAAGCTTTCTGCCATATTATTGCAGATCACAGTGTAGCACGTGGGTTGCAGGGACTGAAGGGCTCATTAGGACTGTGCTTCTGACCTCCTGAGTGAGGCTGGCCCCATTTGAGTAACTGTTATGAGAAACAACGTCAGGGTGCTATGCAAGGGCAAACTACCAGAGCTTGCATTACGATTTTTTGTGTTTATAGCTAGTAAGTCTGTCTCCCTTCAGCTTTCTTTCCTTGTATGCAAAAAGCCCTTTTTCTCTTGAACTTCTCTGAAAAACCTAGAGAAGTTTTCTTTCACACAACTCAGTTGGTATTTGTTACTTTTCCTCTGATCTCTAGCTAGTTTTTCTGTGCTGTCTTTGAAGCAGGCTGCTTGTAGTAGGCTGGTGTATCCAATTATAAACCCAGGAGTGCTAGGTAGAGTAAAATAATTATTTTGCATCTCTTATATGCATATAGTGATCTTTCTCCTTCCTCTTGTCATTGGCCTGAAATTCAGAATCCTGCCTCTATTGTGTCATTTCTCCAGTACAAACCAAAATATATTTACTTTTCATAAGCAGTTTTAACCCTGTGATATTGAAACTTCTGGAATTACTGAAATTGAGAAGCTGTGATCCAAAGTGTTATAGCATGCCTCAGACTGACAACTATCATCTGCCTAAACAGCACAGCTATCACTCCCCACTGCACATGCAGTTTGACACAGACCAAGGAAAACCCTGGCAAGAAACACAAAAGACAGAAGAGGAAGAAGTTTCTCCGGCTGGATGAAGGGTGGGATGGATAGGAAAGCCTATGTGAGGGGTTTATTACACATATGGAGAGTAGAAATCATCTTCTGCATCATGTAGCATGCTACATTGAAGAAGACAGTATGACTAAGAAGGAAGGGAAGAAGGACACTAACTTTTGAGCTAGTCTGGATTGCATTGTTCAATGGGAAGAAATAGGTGAGGTAAAGAGGAACTAGGGAGTTACTTCTGCAGATGCTTGGATCACTTTCTGGGAGTGACTTTTTTTCTCTCAACTCCAGTGGATATGTAGGCAACTAGCTTAATTTTAGACAGCTAAATGTAAGTGACAAGAACTTTGTCTTATGTCTAAAACATTGATAAGCTGGAATTCCTATATTCTAATCAGCTGAGACACAGGACTTCCATTTGGGTCCAGTATACAGAAAACGTATCTCACTAAAGCTAGGAATAATATTACAAAATCCATGTCTAGACTAGCATGTATTGGTATTGCCAAGAGCTTTGTTACAGATATCAGCAATAACAGGCCCTGGACCTGAAAGTCAGGCTAGTCAAATGTAATGTTTACACTCTGCTTTTACAGGGCTTGGTCTTAATTACATTGGTATAAATCAGTAGCAAGCTTACTTATGTCATTACAGTTAGATCAAGCAAATAAAGGTGCTTGCGCCCTGTGTCACCTCCTCTTACTAATGTTCTGCCAGGATTATTGATAACAGTGGCGCACAAGCAAGTAAACTACTGAAAATGTTCATTTCAAGGTCCACTGCAAGCAGAAGAAAACAATCAATATCCATTTACAAAAAAAAATAAAAAAAAAGAAAGAAAAAGAAAAAAACTCTCTCTTTGGAACCATTTCACTACCTTAAAAATAAAATTTAGTGTGAATAATTAGAGGAAAATAATAAGTATATAGTTAAAATAATCCATATAAAAGAACATTCTCCAGGTAAATAAAATCTATGCTTAGTTTGCTTCCACTTATCTTTTTTGTTTGCATTTTTGCTTTTTCTTTCAGATTTTTTTCCTCCAGTAAACGCAATTTTTGTCCGAAATTTGGTTCTGTTTGAAGTCAGTTTCATTTCCCTGTTCTTTGCTATTGCAACATTATTCCCTGGCTTTGTCACAGATATCTTTTCAGATGAACGGGTACCTGAACTGAATGGTTGAGTGTTTTGCACATTCCCATCCTTTCAGTTTGCACAAAGTTTCTTTTGGCTTTTTTTTTTGTTCTCATTTCAATTTAAAGCGGAAGTTCTACCAGCAAAACAGTAACAAAACTAAACTTGAATTTGTAAAAAAACAGACTATTTAGCCCCAAGTGTTCCAATATTTTATTTGAACATTGGTTTTATTTAACTGCTTAATACTCCAAAATTTCCTTAAAGCATAGCTTTATATCATCTCAATAGTGTAAGATGTTGGTCTCTTTCATATAGACCATAAAATGCAGATTAGTTTTGTGACTGGATGCTCAGCTGGAATTATTCTTTAGTTAGCCTACAAAAGCAGATGTTTTATAGCCTCTGGGTAAATGTGCACCATAAAAGTCATTGAATTTTTTACCTATATTTTTTAAACACACAAACTAACGATATTAGTGGTTCCATGATGTTTCCCATTCTAAATACACAGACTCATTCACAAATACCAAAATGTGGCAACCTTATATTACTTTGGAGTAGAGGATTATACCAAACCTCAGTAGCGGAATCTTATTCCTAATGCAGTCTCTTATCTACCCCTATGAGCTGTAAATATTTGTTTCTCTAGAATTCAAATATATTACTCAGTCACTAATGCAAATGCAATACTGACTCTCAGTGGGAAAAAAATACTTTATGAGGAATGCTCAAAAGATGAACTGGAAATCAAGACAGCTTTAAAGCAATATATTTTTAGAGCAGGGATGCATGGACAGGTTCCTTTGGCTAAATCTTGGCTGTGAAATTGTTAGGTAGAGTGCAAGTCAGTCTATGATGTGCTTACGCACATGCAGGGGGGTTGGAAATAGATGATCTCAAGGTGCTTTTGAACTCCAGCTGTTCTATGCTTCTATGCCTTTGACTGACATTATAGACCAGTTGAAGCACCAACTATAGAGGAGAAAGGTAACTCATTTCTTATGTCAGAAACATTTGTCTTGAAGAAAGAACAAATCATTGTGGACAATTATCACAGACCACTCAGTATGCAGCAAGCTCACACCCCACAGCCCAGGCTTTGCTTTTGATCTCTTTCCCTCTCCATTCCTACTGCAGGAGAAATTAACAGCCTAGAGCAAAAAGCACAGTCCCATCAGGCTGCACAGCCAAAAAGGCAGGGCAGTGGGAAGCCTCTTTCCATAGAGATACTATACTGAACAAGCAGGTGGCCAGATTCAGCAGGGAAATGAGACAGCAGGTGGGAAGATGAGATAGGAAAGGAAATTAATGGGGAGAACAATCTTGTTTCATGTGTTGGACCGTAGCCTCTCTGCATCATCTGGCACTATCCCATGCAGTCTCCAGGCATTCGTCACGCTATCTGCTACCCGACAGAGGCTTTGAATGCTGTGAGCTCTTGGACAGCCCAGAATAAATACCCAGGGTTGTACCCTGTCTCTTCCAGTAACACTGCGTGTGCAGGGCTGGGAGTTTTCCTGGCACACCCGCTGACCTTTTCACCATCATTTATACTCCACAGGAGGAGACATGAGCAGGGACAGTGAGCTTGGGCAGCAGGGAAAAATACTGTACTAGAAATGAAGAGGAAGCTTTTGCTCATCAGTGGAAAGCAGTTACCTGAAGCATTAGAATGAAAATAGATTTGACTATTGTTAGTCAAGGAGACCTTAAACAGTCCCTCAGAAGAAAAGTCCACTTAAATTTGCTTTACATCAATTAAAATTAATACAAGCACTGTTTCTGTAACTGAGACAGAGATCTCAAAGCACACACTAAGGGTAGTTCTGTGTTACTCCTCTTGAGTTGCAGGATGCTCCTCATTGATTCCTGGGGTACTCCTTAGTGTCCACAAGGCCACATCGCCCAAAGCCCTGTCCAGGATTGGGCCACCATTTGCTTCACAGCTTTCTGGAGCAAACAAACAGCAGAATGACAGCCTTGAATCCAAAAGTTTTTAAGTTCAAGCTAAATCCTGGCAACTGGCAATATGCCTCTCCCTGTGTTGGCTCTTTATTGATTATGAGAGAGGCTCTGTGCAGACACAGCAGTTTTCTCCTCCACAATTGCAAAAAATCTAGGCCAGCCAGAGCAGAGTTTGACAGCAAAAATAGAAATCAGAGTGGAAAGGAAGGAAAACTAAAGTCACACAAATAAGAATAGGTGGTTGTGCAGATGAGATGTGAGCAGAAGTTTTATGCTAGAGGAATGATTAAGGGATATGCCTTATCCCACACAGAGAGATGGCAGCAAGTTCAAACCAAGGTCCAGATCTTTGCTTCTTTTCCACTAACACCTTCAGCACTGAGTATTGCTGAATACCTGCTAGAGCCTTAGCTGTGTTGTGAAGCAACTGCATCTGAAACAGCATTTGTTTGTGCTCATGTATTTCTTTTCTTACAACTCACTGGGAGCTTGTGACTGACAGAATTTGGCTCATTGGTTACAAATCAGCAAGTATCTGTACTTGAATTTGTTTTACCAGAGCCTTAACACAAGGCTAAAAATATCCTTCAGCCACAACATCTCTCTTTTCCTCATTTCTTTTATTTCCTTTAGCAAAGCCCCTGTTGAAACAGTGAAGAATTCCACACAACACAATGGAGATTCAATATAAATTGCTTAAAGAGAATTATTTCCCTATAAATTGATTTTAAAAAAAGATCTTGGCATTTTGACCAAAACCACATCTCTTAAATTATCTCATAACCCTCCAAACATACATTCCTAAGCCCTTTTTTGTCCATTCTAGAAAGAGAGTTGTACTTTGGCACAATTTGAAAGGTTTTGAGAGTGATGATGATTTAAAACAAAGTATTCTCCAAGCAGCCAGTGGACTGGAGCAGAGACAGCCACAGAGTCCTGCGGGGACTTCACAACGTAGAATTGATTTAGCAGGGAAATGTGTAGATTGAACAGTGATGGATGCTGTAGAAAACTCTGTGATATGGAAGATAGATGGTCATTTGAAAAAGATCTAGGAAAAAAAAATGATGAAAAACGGTGTGAAAAACAGCCTCCAGATTTTTGCAAATTATGATCAGTATCAGGGGCATAAAGTGCCTGGATAAAGCCATGCTCTGTAGTTTCCCCTTTCTTCAAAAGGGCTCCTCCAGTGCAAAAAAACTATTGCTATAATATATTTCTTTAGACCTTATCACAGTTAAATGAAAACTCCTCTTACACAGCATAGGGACATGCGCATGGTGCTGATATTGATACTGATACTGATCTTGTTCTTGATCTTGATATTGATGATATTGATCTTGATATTGATGATATTGATATTGTTATTGATAGAACCAGGTAGAGGGAAAATAAGCAGCTAACATCCCCTGGCTTCTTCTGGACAGGGGCTGAGCTTCATGGCCATGCTCCGAGTTCTCTTTCCCACCTGCACTAGAGTGGGTGCTGCACACAAGTTGATGATAAACAGGGGCTCATCTTATGAGCAGTCTTCCCTGACTGATGACCACCATGGAAGTGGAAGCTCATTATCTACATCTATTGTGATTTTCTTTTTGCAAGAGTCTGTTTAGTTCTGGAGACTAAAGATAAAGGTTATCTATCAGTCTGACACTTAGCAAGCTGCTTTGGGCCCTTTTATGTTCTGCAAGCAGAAGGTGGAGTGATGGAAATATATCTTCAACCATTCCTTGTCCTCTCATGAAAATATATCCCAATACAAAATCTTGTAAAAAAAAACCACACTTTTTTGGTAAATTCCCATCAGCTAAATAAAATCTCATCATATTATAAAAACCAGGGAATGTACCTTTTATAAAGACACTAACAGAAAATAAATGCATTTGTACTTGCAAATTTAAAATAAGTTCAAAGGGCTCATTTTGAGACATACTTCCAATTCTTAACTTCATAAATGCTGTTAATACTTTCAATACCTCATTTACATTATTTTTTTGCATTTGTATGCTTTTTAAATTATGCAGGCGCTGCTATCAAAAAATTGCTACAGGAGATTCCAGGGAGATACAGGAGATTCCAGACGTGCAAAAAAATATGCTTGGTATCTACCATTGTAGCTTTAGTCAGAGCCTACATAGATCAAAGATATATTCTGGGACAGTATGATTATAAGCCTGCATAAGTGAAGAATAAGAACCAAATGAAAGGGCAGGACTCTAAGCATCTGCATTTCTGTAGATTAAATGCACGTATAAAGGAAAACACATTGGGAGACACTAATGAGCTGTACACTACAGAAGTGCCAGCAGGGCTGGGACAGAAGACTGGCATTTGAATCCTAAAATTACAGCAATAAAAATTAACAGTTTTCTTCCTCAAAGTTTGTGCTGTTTTCCATCTGGCTCTTCATAAGAGCAGAATTCTCCATTTATTGTAATATGCAAATGAAGAATTTTCAAACACAGGCAAGAAAAACTGTCCATTAAAAATTCCTACAAATGCAGAACTTGCAACAGCAAACTTTGAAATATGATATGTTTCTGTAAATTCTTTGTAAGACATTGTGTGAGGAAGCACAGGCTTCTCACAGAACATGCGAGCAAAAATAGAGCTAATTTTGAAAGAGTTGCCAATGTTATCATGCAAGTTTCCTTTGTCTTTTCGAACCACAGGAGTGGTTGAAAATGATGTTAACTTAAAGGAGCTCATGAAAGAGGATGAAATACTTTTCTGAAGAGGAACCTTAAGGCTTTCAACCTTGGACGAATGTGTCTTCAGGAGTTTAACTCACTGACCATGCAACTTGGCTCATCTGCTGATTGCCAGTTTTGCTGATTTTTTTCCTGATCTGAATACTTCCTCTTAGGAAAACTAAGAAAATAAGTAGCAGACTCATTTATCTGCACTGCAACTACTAAACAATTGACTGATTTCAATCCCCTCATTTGAATTTACAAATGCAGAAAAGCCTGCAAATGCCTATATATTCCTTTCTATGCTCATATTCCAGAAAAGTTCACTAATATTTTTCATTCCTAAGAAGATCAAAGTTTTACAGATTGTGAACAAAGATCATTTTACCAGCTCATAAAATAGTTTTACATGGAGAAATATAGCAGCAATTCTCTTTTGTTTCAGAATTAGGGATTGGGAGTCTTAATTAGACATAGGGATAATATCAGCTAGTTGCATAAAATAGAATAAAAGCACATAAAAAGTATAACATCTCATGCTTCAGGATGTTAGTCAAGCAATAATGAATGGGTTAGTACAAAAATACCCCAGAGGAGAAGGCAATTTTTTTCATTTCCCCCTTCATTTATCGCCTTTGAAAGTTAACTCATCTGAACAGGTATAAATGAGTCCGGTGGGTCTAATGAGACAAATGAAAAAGAGGATGGGAGTCACAGTGAGGATCACTAGTTTGGAAACGAAGCTTCATGAGAAGAAATAGCTGAATAATGCATTAGCCTGCCTGATAGCCACCTTTACTACTTTCCCCCCTGCTCCTCGCCCAACATTTTGTCACCAATTACTAAGGTGAAGCAATTAGGCATGTCGATTCTCAACTACCCATAACCTATTGCTAGCTCTCCAGCAGGCATGAGCCCATTATGTACATATGAATGCAGCAGCTTTCCCATTTGTACGGACCGGTACATTTTTAGGATCAATTTAGCTCAGTATGATGTGCAAAAAAGATGTAATGTGTCTTCTTACTAAACCAAACAGTGTGTATTAGCGAATTTTCCATCTTCATCCCAGTGTGTGCTCATTCCATGGGGGAAACATGATGTGTTATATGAATTTTGATGTCAGCTATGGCTTGTCTTCACTCTAGTGTTGGTTGTTTCTATGCAGAGCTCACTCTTGCTGCCCTAACAATGCAGAGACTGTAACATCAGTAAAACTAAGTGAACTCAGCTATTCAGTCCTCACTTTCAGTTGATTTTGGCTTGTAATTCGCAGTGAAAACTAGCCCCATTCAGTCTCTACTAGTACTATACAGCAAGGTAGCTGTAAATCCTGCAGAAACCACCCTCTCTGCATTGAAGACAAAGCTTATGTGCACAACCCAAGCTGCCAATAAATTCAATGCAAGCTGTACATAAGCCAGATTCTCAGCTGGTGTCGATTGGCACAGCTCCACGCATGTCGATTGCAAGCAATATGATGCCTGTCTTTGCTGATGGTGGTCCATGTGCTAATCTGCAACAGGAGAGCACACATCACACTAGACAGCTCTTGCTGGGCTGCAGCAGAGCACGGTGAACAAACTATTTGCACAGTTTGATGGTCACCCCATTTCACCCAGGGTCATAGTGGCTGTGGCTTTGACTCCGGTTTGGTTCCCAGCTCTGCTGGAGAAGACCAGAACATCTCCCTGACTCCATTAGTTGTCCCATGACATGGGACAAAGTGGCGAGTCACTGTCAGCTTCTCTTGTGGATGTTGCTCTAGTGTGCATGTTGTGGTGCATATCGAGTCAGTAGAAGCATCAGTGTGGATAGCCCTGCAGCCTGCCTGGTGCAGAGACATTGCAAGCAGGACTATAAACATTTTATGAGCTCACAACAATTATTTATCAGTTAATACACACAGCAGGGAGCCAGCACTAATAGGTTACTGGGCTCAGCACAAACACTCTCACTGCCCACGACAGAGGCACGATATGAGTGTCTGCTGTCCAGGCAGCCGTCAGTCAGATGGAGAAGTGTCAGCCTCCTTGTTGGAAATGACTGAAGCTTGACCTTGCCAAATTGCTCTTATTTTATTTCTTGGAGTTTTACGCTGTCACATGTCAGTAGTTTACTCTCGAGTACTTTATTTATGGTTTAACAACTTGCTTCTGTGTTTTCACTTTTCTTACTTTGAATGGCTTTGGCTTATGTTCCCTTAGAGCTCAACACTGACTTGTTTTTAGTAAAGCTAAGCTGAAATCAGAGATCTCAGCTTCATAAACCCAGGCTTTAGGTTGCAAACAGCTAAAACCCTGCACTGCATGCTCCACTGCCACCTCCAACAGTGCAGCCACGCTCTCTTCTTCACATCTTGGGCAGCTGAGCAGCAAGCCTGGATATAGAATGGAATCCAGTCAGAAGCAATTCTTACATGGATTTAATTTGCAGCCAGGCCACATTCCTGGATGCATACATGTTAGCAGCAGCACTGAGGAGGGAAAGGGAATAGTCACCCAAGGCCAAGATAGAGGGAGACCAATCCTATACCTTTTATTAGCAAACTGGTCTTCTACCTGACTCTATAGGTTATGAAACTACGGTTGGAGAACAACCCACCCAAAATGCCCAGTAGCAAATTAATTAGGGAAATATCTAAAGCAGGTGAGTCCTTATTTCCCTATTCAAAGTAAGGAACTCAGGTCAAAGTCTCTCAGTCCTGAAGAAACGTCCTTGACATTGAGCTATTGATTAGAAGGAACACATTTCCCTTTCTTCCTTTATTTTGGGAAAGGGCTTTGAACAAAGTCCTCCAGAGGGGTTCGCATGATTTTTCCTGAAGATGCCTAAAATTAGAAAAAGGATTTTTATTTCAGGTCAAATTAAATGTTTCAGATGTTTCACTTTTTTTTTCTTTTTTCCTCCAAATTAGACACAAAAGAAAAAAAGCTGAAGGTTGAAATGAAACTTCTCTTCCATTTAGCAGCCAAACCAAGAGAGTCCTACACTACAGTACTGCTCTGCTAAGCATTTTATCGAAAACATTTCCTACACTTTGCTCTGTCTGTTTTCTCAGTGATGACTCCCAGAGGAGATCATCTTAAGGAATTACTTGACCTCTAGTGTCCCTGAGCCTTCCAGAGAGAAGATGCTTATAGAAACAGAAGAGGCAAAAGAAAACAGATTGTTTGAGGTTATTTCAAAGCATGAATTTCACCAAATTTTGTGAAAATGTAAGGACAGCCTGATTGTCAATATTATTACCTCCTCCGGGGGGTAATAATAGGAAAAAAGAGCTTTTTGATCTTTCTTGCATCTGTATCGATGCTTCTGAAGAAAGATTACATATGGACTTCATCCCCATTTAACATAATTTTTTAAACTTTTTCTGTGACTTAATTGTCATGAAAGTTTTCATAAAAATGATCACCATTTCCAAACCTTCCCGCAAAGAACTGGGCTGAAGATTGAGCTGATGGAAGGATTTATTTGTTTGTGTCTGTTGTCATTGAAATGTCCACGTTGGTTGGACTGTAATTAAAAATCATGTTTGACCAGTGCACAAAGGAACAATTGTCTGCATTTTTCTACACTTTAGAACACAGAGAACCACTTTAAAAGAACTGGGTTTAGGGCCCATAGCACAGCAGGTGTGGATGCAGGATCTAACAAGGCTGAGTTATGACAGGTGAACAAATTGCCACTATGCAGCTGAGCTTCCACAGCTGGCCAGTTGTGCCTCCTGGCTTATTCCAGTAATGAAACAGAGTATATTACATGAAACAAAATGTGTTTCCCCAATGGTGGAGAAAAGCGTGAAGAGTCAGTTATTACCATCCAGCTGCTGGGCAATGATTTTTTATGCCACAATGATTCAATCATTCTTGATTGTATGCCAAAATGGTACAAATAATCAGTGCTAGGAGCCTGGATGATGAGTGATAACTTTGAGTTTCCATGGCTTGATTACATTTCATCATGTGTAACTTCAGATTAATTCTCAGGAGTAACAGTCATTCATGCCCACATTGCCTAAAGAATCTTGTGTGGGCTTTCCCAAAGCATTCTGGAATATTAGAAACTTTAGTTCTATTGAAAACAGTGAAGAATTTACATGCTATATAATGCATGTCTTAATATATACCTGCCAACTTGCTTCATCTTGTAATATGTCGCATCAACGTGTTACAAGATGTTTTACAACTTTAGGGTTTGTGAATTATTTTACACTGAAAGAATTTGCAGTGAGTGCTCAATCTGATTATTTTTGTGCACAGCAACTTGCAAAGTTTTCTATACCTACACTCTCTGGGGATAAAACTTTTCAATCTAACATTGCATTAAGCATAACATTGTAGAAATAATTTCCGCTACATATTTTTCATTTCTTTCTTTTTTTTTTTTCCTACCATTTTTGTGACAAAATCTCTCAATAAAGCAGGACAGAAGCATGTAGTAGTCATTTACACTGGAAAACCAGTGCTTTACTTCTTGGTCTTTATTGCAAGATGATTTGTTAACTCCTTGACAATATTCCATACATCTATTAAGAACTGTTTTGTATTCATCTTGCCCTTTTCATTAAGCTGGATTTCACCTAACTGAAAGATTTTAGGGTAGACTTCAGAATACAAGGCAGATTCCTATCTTCCCCTTACAGTTTTCTGAGTGAAATGGGCATTGAAATAAAATGGGTCATTTTACCTTGAATTATACATCTAAAATAGAACACCTAAAATGAGACATTTAGTTTATTCCCTTTAATGCCTAATTCCTTCCATTGACTGAAGGGAGCTGATGGTGACTAGCTCAGGCACAGATTTATTCAGAGTAGACATTCAAAACTAATATGAAGTGATTCAATGCTTTTGCAGGTTTTTCCCAGATCTTAAAGGAAGATGTAATGGAAGTGGAAACTGTACATGATTTGTCACTGTTGCCAGATCTCTATCATTCCAAGCTTTATTCCACCTACGTTTAGCAAACAAACATTGCTGATCAGCATGAACATAAGGAATTAAATATACGTGCATCACCACAGTCCCAACCTCCACAGCTATAGAAATATCCTGTCTGTGAACATCAGTTATCCAGTGGAAATGAATTACCACCAGAATGTTAATTAGAAGTTACCTAATAATTTATTTTGGGGGTAGGGGAAGGATTTCTAACCTCAAACACATAATAATATTGAACAAGCTGCAATTTGATCTTGTTGGCCAATAAAGCATTGATTACACAGCTGATGCCACAGTACAAAAATTACATCTCTCTGAAAAACCTTGTGAATATTTCACACAAAAAAGGAGGTGTATCATGCATAGAAATATTATGCAACGTGTTACACAATGCCCACATAGTGTGGAGTGTATTATTTCCCAATATTCATTTCTATGGTACTTCTAAGAGGTCTGTAAGTCATCTGTTTAGCCTGAAGAAATACCTTCTGAGTGTTACAAAGGCAGGAAAAACCTGCAGCTCAGAATTCACAGGCTTTTCACTAACACTCCTGAACATTTTAGAGGCCAGCTAAATTTCAGTCCTGCTGGAGCTTGTGGCAAGCACCACAGATCCAAATTCTGGCTTTGTACAGTGTGGTCTTATGAGCCTGGTCTATTAACCCCTGGTGAGGCAGATTTTGTAGCGCTTCTGATGCTCTCAGAATTCCTCTCTGAGAGGAGCAAAGTAAATCTGCATGTTCCTAACAGGTTTTTTATTTGGTTCATATTTGGAAAGACTAAGAAATATTTTTGCCTTTTCTGGCAAAGGAAGATTTCTAGAAAACTGAATAGACATATTGGAGTCCATGGAAACTGTGC
Organism: Forpus xanthops; assembly: GCA_032466535.1. Classification (NCBI taxonomy): domain Eukaryota; kingdom Metazoa; phylum Chordata; class Aves; order Psittaciformes; family Psittacidae; genus Forpus; species Forpus xanthops. The sequence goes on from JASSUY010016801.1 coordinate 14,362, forward strand.
TCTGAAACGCTCCTCTGATAATCCTCTCTCTTCAGCTAGCCATGCCCAAGAAAATGTAGTTTATGTTTTTTCCCAAGGAGCTGTACTTCAAAAAACATGCAAAGATATTTCTCCCTGATGTCTTTAGCTGTTTTTGCAAAGAATCTTAATGAACTACTTTTTGGCCAAGGCCTTCAAAACTCATCCCACCTTCCTTCCCTTTGTTGGCATTCGAATGCTGTTTAGTCAGTTACAAGGAGAGCAGAACTAAACAGAATGAAAGGACCAGAAGAGGAAAAGTGGGATCAAATTCTCTAGTTCTTTTCATGCTTTACTCCAGAAATCATCAGTGAGAGATTGTCTGATTGGTTCCAATCTCATTTAATAGCCAGATAAAGACGCTCCTTAAAGAAGCCAGTAACATTCAGTGACTCTGAGCACAAAAGGGCATTCAGGGATTTTGTTTCTCAGTCCAAGGGAAGTGTTCAGAATCCTTTCTGATAAGAACATTCAGTAGCTTTAATTTCTCATTAGAGGGGTTTTCAATAAACCTAAAGTCAGATTTCCATTCAGTTGCATCTTGTGAATACAAGCTATTGTGCAGTTAAAGTGTTCATTAATTTAAGAGAACATGCAGCATAGATGTATGTGTTTTCTTGATCCACTTTTGATAAGTGTGCATGCTCTCTTCAGAGCATCGTGGGTATGGGCCCTCTTTGGAGCATTGTGAAGCATTTGGATATTTTGCTCTTTCTCATATGGGGCAGCTATTAACTTGTCTGGCCATTGGATGAAGAGGTGACAAACAGTTCTCCAGTATTATGTTTCTGCTTTGATAATGAAGTGCTGAAAATTCCTATATCTCTAAAGAAAGGAACAAAGGAAGAGAGAAATTCAGTTTGAGGAATTCAAATCTACCTACTGTTCTTATGCAAACTGTTTTGTGCATCACATTGTTGCTGTGTGACTGAGATAAAATGAGCTACAGAGGGGATTGTTTTCCTACTGCCTCTCTGGGACTATGCCGCCAGTGAAGAGTAGGGAAGGAGTGCAATGCTGACTTGCATTTCCCTCACCTTGTACAAGATGAGTAGATGTTTATGTCATGAGATTTGACTTCAGGATAGAAAACATGGGCTTTACAAATGAATGCTTTTGAGCATCAGTTTAATCATTTTGCTTAAGGTTTGCCATGATTCCCTAGTTTGAACCTGAAGGGAAAATTAAAAAGAAGAGGAAAGATGGCCTTTTAAAGCCATTCCTTTGCATCTCCATCACACTCTAGGATAAGAAATCACCCCTGCAATACCACCTTGGGAGATCTGCTGAGCTGGAGCCAACAGCTCTCCCGGCAAAGGCTTTGCTTGTGTTGCCAGCCCATAAGTGGCAGTGAGGCACTCAGTGAGGTGTGAGACTACAAAACAGCAAGGGCCCTCACCACACCCCAGAAGCCCCAATTCGTGTTTGAAAAGAGGGAGGAGACAAGGGAGTGAAATGCTTGATAGCTGCTTGGATAGGATGTGAAATATCCCTGATAGTATATTCAGCATAAATCCTTATGCTTTTTGCTATGTACAGCTTCTGTGCTCATCTGCAGCCTGTTCGCCATTTTCATCATTTATTCATAAACAAGTACTTCCTATTGTGTAGTTCATGGAGTGAAGGAAAAACCTCCACAGAGATGGCAGATGCTTAGACCGACAGATAGCTGAGCACCCTAAAGTACCCAGATAAACTCAAGTTTCTGAAAGTTATCTTTCTGACAAGCTAAGTTTCTCAACAGAGTAAAAAACACATGAATACCCCAATGCATTACCTTAAATTGGACTCTCCCAAAAATCTCCAAGCAAAATTTTGAATCAAAACACTGCACCTATATTAATAAACACAAGTGTGTCCAGGAATGTTCCTGGATTGAGGTCATCTTTGCTAAAAAACCTATTAGGCTGTTTCCCAGTATGCGCATAGGCTTTTCATACCATCTCTTTTACTGAAATCCCAGGTATGTCCTGGATATTTAACTGCTTAGGGATCATTACCATGATACCATAGTTGGCATTTACCCTCTTTTTGTGGCTTGGGCAGGTAACTAGAGTGGATGTGAGCTACTCCAAAGCAATTTGCCTCAACATCCAGGAGCCTTCCCCAGCATGTTTAACTTGGTGCAATAGCCATAGACCGAACATATACATTCAGGTCCTAAATTAATATCTAGGCAGCTAAATTAAAGTGTCTTCTTTCTCCAAGTTGTGGAATATCCTGAATTCCTGATAACATCAATGACTGTTAGACATTTCTTCCTTAAAACAAATCTTATTTATGTAAAGTTTTAGAAGTTTGATGTTAGATTTGGATATTTTGACCAAGGTCTGTGTGAAAGTCTTTAATATTGGATGTTTTATTCCCGTAATCCCTGTGGAAAACGCAAACATCCATTTGCAAACAAAACACAAAGCTGGTGTGTTTGTACTAGCGCACCACTAGCTACACCAAACACTGGTTGGATGTGGCTGAAAATTTAGCCTTCTGTGGCACAGAGAGTATGTTATTTGAATCTTAGCTACAAAAGGTAATACCTACAAAGTCTCAGCCAGTGAGATAATAAATTCTGACAAAAAGTGAGCAAGGCTTTTGCAATTCCCATTTTGCATCTGTTTCTTGAAATATGGAGGAGGTTGTGGCTATTCTTTGCCACATCAAGTGGTATCTAAAATGTGAAAAAGAATTTTGGATTCCAGTCCATGGCTGTTATTAATCTCTTTGAAAATCCTCTGTTTATGCCTCATTACCAAGTTGAGTATAGTTCCTACAAGAATTACACATGGAACTGCAGAATGGCCATTTACTACTGATATTCTTTAGACATGAAAACAGCCTGTGATTTAGCAAAATTAAATCCATGTGCATTTTTTATGGTATCCTATCTAATTATTTAGCATGAGCTACATAGTGATTCGTTAACATGACTAGGTTACCGTGTGCCTGTCACATAAAAACACAACATCTTACAGATTTGATGATATTTTGCAAATTTTAATGTAATTTTAGACCTCTAACTTTAAAAGGTAAGTTATACATTTATTACCCAGATCCAAATCCTACTTTCTCCATAAACATATCTTTCTACATTATCCTTATTAATCATCATTGTCACAGCAAAGTGACTGGAGGCAAAACAAGGAGTCAGCAGCAATTAAAACAAGTGATGAGGAATGGAGCAATTGCATGGACACACTGCTTTTAATCTATAATGAAGACTGATGCTTATATTGGAAATAAAACTATCCTGGTGGTCTTCATCTCTTCTTCATTCAATATCCCATCTGCATCTTAAAAAGCAAGCGTGACTCTGTCTCTCTCTTCACAGGAGGGATGTTTATGACTGAGGCAGTCAGCTGGCTCTAGGAGGTGTCATTCTTCTGGTTTTCATAGAACTACACTGCTTTAGACCAGCTAAAGGTCTCAATATACATACCAGGGGTGTCAAAGGGCAGGATAAAGGTATGTGAAACACCTGTCTGAATACCTCTTTTAACTGGCTGGTTATACTGACTTTGATGCACCCAGGATGTGGTTTGCCCTCTTGCCAGCACCCCAGATCCCTGTCTGAATGGCTGCTCCCCAGCCACTTGTCTCCCAGTTTATACTGGTGCCTGATAGTAGGTGCTTGTTTTGGCACTTTGTCTCCATCCATCTCAACACTGCTGTTCTTCATCTCCTGTGAAAGGAGATATCATAGGGTTGGTGTTTTATAAATACTCAATTCCACACTGCTTTGCTCAGGACTAATACTGGTATAACTCCAGTAAATTCCCTCCCTCATTTTAGGACTGCCTGAAACAGCTGGAACTGCCGTTATGTCATGTTTTACCACTTGTAAAACAGGGATAGTGTTACCTGTCTTCTTTGTTCTGCGCCGCGGAGCCTCCATAGGCAAAGTGTAACATAAATGTTCTGCATTTATTATTTCAAATAGTAAATCAAGGGCAGGACAAGCACAGCAAGCTGGAACAGGTCTTAAATCTGCACATATAAGCAGAGTTCTGTGAGTGAAGTATTTCAAAAACAATATAAAAATGTGGGACTAATTCTCTGTAGTGAAGGAGCAAGAGTAATTGCAGAAGTGTAGGGGTGAGATGGGAACCATGGGAATTATCACTCGCACAAAATTAACAGCAACAGTGTTTTGCAAGCACACAGGACATGAATATGAAAGATCAGACAAAAGGACTGGAAAGTGATCCAGCAGAGCTACAGCAAAAGCCATAGTTTTGGTGACTACTGGTAGAAATCAAGGCCTTTATAGCTTTGCTTCATACAGATTAAATGAACATTACTGACTGGACTCTGCTTATGTTGGCATAATTCATTTCCCCACAAAAAAAATCCTGCACCAGCAAATCCATAGGAAAATTTCTATTAAATGAAGTATTAAGTCATTTTGTATGGCTTCAGGCAGCCATCACAGCAGTGATATATGGGAATATAATGGCGCGGGACTTTCTGGAAGTCAGGTAGTTTGATATCCTTATTTTGCCTGAAAAGCACAGCTCCATTTCCAGATGCAGATCAGAAGAGGGAGAGGAAGGTAAGTTTAAGCAGTACAGTGATTTCTATAGAAAATATGCTGAAGTGCATACAGAAAATATGAGTTGGCCCATCTTTCTGCCTTTAAATATGCCTTGAGTGAAAGGGGAGAGCAGTTCAGATAAACTCTGGATTTGAAAAGCTTGTACAAAATACACTCAGCTCCTGGATGCTGTTCAGTACAGCTCTATTAAGCACTCTGATAACAGGTTAAGGACACTTCTTAATCAAAAACAACTCTTCACTGAAGGGGAAGTTTTGCAGGGACGGTTGCTTCACTTTATCCAAGCTTTATGGGATTTCCATGTGGTTTGAGAAAAGAGACCTGAAATGCTTTGTTAGCTCATGTTGAAGAAAGATAAAATAAGTTACCTGTTAAACTAATTAAGGACAGATTATGCCCTACTTCTTTAAACATACAGTTGTGACTACAATCCTTCCAGTAAACATTTTCCTCTGTGTTTTCCTAATGGTAAAGGAGGAAGCTGCACTCTGAAGCCACAGGGATTGACATGGGGCAACTTTGTGCAGGAGCAGGATGTAGCACTACAAAAATCAATGCTCCTCTCTGATGCAGAAATCTCACCAGTGGCCAGTGCTGCTGCAGGCTGGAAGTCGACTGGGCTCCTCAATATCCACTAAAGTAAAAGGGAAACCAGGTTGTGCTAAGCTGTTGAAAGAAAATTCAACATTTTGTATGTGACCTTCAGAGCCTGTAAATCAAGAACATGGTGCCTGGGACTGATGTTTGAAGGGCAAGAACTTGAACATAATTTTCCTCTTTCATATATGTGCAAGACAATAATGTTACACAAGAATCATATTGTTCCTCATGAAGATTTCAGGTGTAGTTCAGACAGGGAAGGAAAACACCTTCACTTCTTGCTGTTGGAGTGCCCAGTGTATTAGTTCAGTACTTATGGAGGAGTTTCTTTTTTCCTGTGAATACTCAGAGTCATCAGAGCATGCAATACTTCCCAAAAGCCCAGAGCTATTTTAGCTACCGGCAGTATTTTCTGCTACTGAGAGCCTAATCTTAGACCTTTGAAACCCAGGAAATAACAGAGATAAGCCATACAAATACACTATTTACCCAAGCAACTTTAATTCTGCTGACCCCGAGTAAAGTGATAGAAAGGATGAAGCACCTTCTGGTAGTTTGGCTGTACCCAGTTTATTAGCTATAAGTATCCTGAAGGGCTGAAGATAATGTGGAGCAATCAAGAGAGTTGACTGTGATGTGAAGTGCTTCAGGTATCTTCTGCATATGTGGAGAAAGGAAGAGGGGCAAATGCACCTCAGCAGTGGCTGTGGTGCCTCATTTCATCAGTGTGCTGAATAGATTGTTCCAGAAGACTAATTTCTCTTTTTATCTTGGGGATTATAATCTGTTAAATATGAGATGAGTGAAATCTGTGGGGTTTATCCTGAGAAAATGAAAGAGGGGTGTTAGGTGGCAGTGTGCATGAAGGGTGAGGGGATTGCGGAGGAAAATGGAAGAGCATAAATAGTAGATTGTTGCTTTTTCAAAGCATGGAAAGTATTTTACAGCAGGTTTTCCCCGCACAATTCATTTCACAGACAGGGAGAGCGCCTGTGTGGTAAAGACACAGTATATCACTTAGAGATGGCAGAATTATGGATGTGCTCCTCACCTGCATTTGCTTTTAGAGGTTTGAGGTGAGTGACCTCAACACTGCAGAAGGACACAGGGCATAGTGAGCAGCCTCATGGCCAATTAACAAGTTCTGACACACTATTTCCAAGGGGCTGGTTTACTTGCTCTGATAGTTTAGTTTTTACCTTGTCTATCTGCTTTTGATGGAGGAAGGCTGGAAAGGTAGCAGGATATTGGAGTCTGTTTGAGGAAGAAAACCTGTTTATAAGACAAGATAGCAATCAGGCACAAAGTAGTTATTTAGTGTTTTGCATGGAGATACCACTGTATATATGCTTGAAATATTCCTTTGTCTGTTGTATGCATTGGAATCATTTTGTGGAGGGTATAAATGTTTTCAAGGGTTTCATTAGACCCTCAAAAAATAATCACAATGTAATCTATGTCCTCACGTTAACACCTCCATTCCAAGGTGCTAACAATAAGTGATAATTGCAGGTGTGAAAATCCTTTCTCTAAATATGGTACTCAGCAGAATGAGAAAATCCATTGGATATAAATAGATATGGGAGGAGGGAAACTCAAAAAGCTGTGAACTGCTTCCTTGTTATCACTGCTACACATCAGCACTAGCACAGACTAGGTTCTGTGATATGAATCAGGGGTACCTGTTCTCAGCTCCTCTATCCAAGCACCATCTCTAAGGTACACTTCAAGCATCTCTTTAATCCCTTTACAGAAAGACAAGACAAAACCTAAAATGAGTAGAAGTCCTCAGGTTCACACACATTTGCAGAAGACAGAGAAAGGGAATGCAAAAATTCACACACTTCCAAAACCAGAGCACAGTAGAGTGTGCAAGAAGCCCACTTCATGCGTCCCTTGCATCAGCAATTGTTAGATCCCACAAGAAAGCAAAGAACAAAGTTCCCACATCCCACCTACCCTCTTCTCTCATCTTTTCTTTGGGCACGGTCCCTCTAGCTGAGGACCAATAAATTCTTTCTTCTATACTTCCAGATGCTTCATGCATTAATTCTTGCTTCCTTCATGGCAAATATTTGTAGCTCTTTTTTTTTTTTCTTTTTCTCTTTTTTTTTATTGCAAGTACCACCTTAATTTCCTGCTCAGTTCAGATGAGTTCATTCCCTACTGTCACTATCCCCTCAAGAATATTCCAGGTAGACAAGGTACCCAGATTGTAACAATATGAATATCTTACAGCAACAGAATGATTAAATTTTCATTTTGGTTTAACACAATAAAACTACATTAATAAAAAGAAGTCCACCATGCTCTCAGAAAAGAGTATACTCATTTTCACATATTGCAGATAGAAGAGCAATTAGCTGATTTACATGGTAAAGTGAATCTTCAGTACTTAAAATATAGCCCAATGTTATCCATAAGCTAATTTGTAGAAATACAATGACTAGCAACTCAGTCCTTCACTTAAAACTTTGATTTTAAGTGTAATTTAAAGCCCATTAATGTCAGCAGAAGACTTTCCACTGAATTCTAAAGGATTTTGCATCAGATCATTACAGATGTAGCATATCTGGCTCTGTGGAAGAAAATAGAAGCCAGACATGAAAATTAAATCACTTAACTGTGGATTGTGGACAGAAGAAAAACATAGCATACTAAAATGAAACATGGCTTTTCCTTTAATGCACAGAGGAACACAAAAAGGAAGAGTGGTACTCTTTCTAATAAATTACCTATTCAAGCACTGGTGTATGCTTAAGTGGCAGACATTAAGATATTCTCAGACAGATGCCTCCATCCTGTCATTTGGCACCCTGTTGCCACAGCTGTCTTCTGCTTAATTCCAATCACACCTCTCCTTTGATAGCACTCTTGTTGTAAAGTCACCTTGTGGGTCTCACACAACCTGATCCATATTTCACTTTACAGCTAGCCTGATCTGCTTTCTGCGTCATTACAGAAGAACTTCACAGAAATATGTCCTCAGTGGCAATGGATAAACCACGGGGTATTTGCAAGGCAGTTTCAGAAGGGTGAGAAACAACAGGACAAAAATAACTGCTGGAGGATTAAATGTAACGGCCACCCAGCTTCAGTTTTTCAACATCTTATCAGTTCAGTCCAGCTTGCTGATAAGAGTGACAATATTATGAACAATGAAAGCTAGTACCTCTCTATTTTTTTATTCAAATTGAAAACACGCAGGTGAAGGATACCATACTCTAGTCATCAGATTTTCCTCCATTCTGAGAAAAATACCATAGTTCTGGAGGTGATGAGTTTCTCAAAACCACTGTAGTTTGTCAACAAGAAAGACTTAACCATAGGTGCTGGGAAGCTTTCGCATCTGTTGTGTGATCAGCCAGTTAGCAAATGGACTTTCATGTGAATTTCTAGAATTAGAAGCATAAGATCTTTTGATGACCTGCTCTTTTACATATGAATGCAGAGGGAGAAAAAGAACGTGCATGATGGGCCTGAACAAACTTCTCCTCCTCCCTGCCCCTTCTGCGCTATCCTTCTCTCTGAAAAGTTCTTCTATGTTAAAAGATTCAAATAATCCCAAGAGCCCTGGAGGTGTGACTTTAATGAAAACAAAACAAAACAAAAAACATGAAAAGATCAGAATGGAAAGAAACACTGTTCATTATAATTACACTGAAAACTTGTGGGAGACAAGTGATTGCTACGTAATTAAAAAGTACTGCACATAGGTATTAAGTATGAGGGTATTGAGCAGACCACTCCATTCCCTACTGAAAGAAAATAGTTCAGATCTAATTACAGAAGACTGAAAGGAGACATGTGAGCCTTCAAATATGTAAAGAAAAGCAATAAATAGTTTTTCATGTTTTCTAGTAATCGACACAAAAAAAATATAGGATAAAATCAATATGTGAGAGAATTATTTTCAACTCACAGAATTTCCCCGCTATTAGTCATGCAAGCAGATGAGAGACTGCTGAATTTCTTGACTAAGAAGGGAGAAGAAAAAGGTTAGTATAGACAAAGAGGGATAACAGTTGAGGAAGAGGGATGGTGCTGATGACTGATGTCCATCTGAATCCTGTTGTTTCATGATTCATCAAACATCACTTTTCATCAGCTACTGGTTATTCCAGGTTCAAATCCTTATGAATGTCCGCTACCCCTTTAAGACTTATTAAGATATGATATACACCCATGAGATGACAGACAGTACTTATCACACATAGGTTGCTTTGAACATTTACACCTCCATCAGTGGCACTCCAATTACCCCAGTGTTATCTTTAACAAGAAAGGTCACATGGTGATGAGTCTAGTCCTGAATAAATGATCAGACAAAGCATCTATGGACATAGTAAGCTTTCTCATCACCTGAAGGTTTTAAAACTGGAGAGACATCATGCTTAAACAGATTTATGGAAATGAACAAACACGGTTACTGTCCAGTCTATGATGGAGGTCAGACAACATTAATATTACTTGCGTTTTCCAGTGAATTGTGACCACACCAGCACTTGATGGCTGGGAGGTGAGCAGAACTGGAAACTCCTGAAAAGCAGGAAGCCTTATCTGCCTCTTACAGAGACAGACTATAACCCTAGCTGATCTTTTTCCTGTTCATTTCCCTTGTCTTGACCAATAAATAAGTAAGCTCGAGCAATAAAACCATGAGGAGGAAAACTTGCTGACTAATGAACTGGATTTTTTCTCATTCATGACCTTGCTAGGCTATTCCACCAGGTTAGAGGATCATTAATCAATGAATTTTTTCATTTTACCTTTGCCTGGAAAATGAAAAAGTTCACACTTTATATTAATGTCACACACATATAGCTTATAAAGGCTCATTCAATGAATAAATATACACTTTAATAAAGGGTTTACCAGTTGTAAAATCTCCTTGGTTAATAGACTGCCTATAACCATGGCTGCTCGGCTCTCACTATCTCTTCTGATTTTGTATTCTGCTCTGTTACTTTTGCATAGTCTTTACTATTAAAAATCAATGCAATATTTTAAAATATACCTTCATATATAATGTGACTGAGAAGACTGAAAATATTGTATCTTAAGACACTTTCTGATTTCAGAAAACAAAGAGAATTTTTTCTTTACTCTTCTTGCTTAAGAGAAAAAATAAAAACCCCATGTAACCACTAGCAAGCATATATTAGTCTCTTGGCTTTATTTCTGAAATTTCTCTACTAGAACCCACTTAATTAGATGCATAAATCCTGTAAATGATGTCAATGTTCATAATTAAATGAGACAATTGCAAAATCAGCTGCAGCACAAAATGTAGATAAATGTGGGAAGGAACAATAAGGGTTTCCTTTATTATAAATCTGCATGACTAACACTGCCATAGTGATGTAACAGAGAACCTATAACATCTGCTTCATACATACGAAAATTCAATTAAATTATCAGCCATGAATTACTGTTGCACAAATACCAACATTGAAAACTTTGACCTAATTATTTTAAGATTTTTTTAAGCTGGAAAAGGTCATATCTCAGTATGATGAAGTTGGTAGATTCATTTTTGTGATGCTTACATAGCCTAATCCAATAAAAGCTTTACAAAATATATCTTTCACCCATGGCAATAATACAAAAGGGGGTGTGTGTGCAAGACAGATTTAAAAGGTACTGCTTCTCAAAGTAAAATCAAATAACATAATAATAAAAGGCAGTAGCTTGACTGTAAATTACTGTAGAGATGGAAGCTCTGTTAATTAGGATATTTCATACCAACCCAGGGTCCGCATCTGAGTCCCAGGTACGTCGTATTGTTTCTTTAGAAGAAATATCTATTTTCATGAAATAAGATGGATGGTTCTCTCATCACAGTAGTTTGGTTGAAGGAAGAGGAATTTAAGAAAAATAAATTGGAAGAAAATTTATTTAGGAAAAATAAATTGAAAGAAGGATTTCAAATTTTTCAATGTTTTCACCCTGCATTCATTCAAGGTATATATGACTGACAGAATCATTGACTTTGCTTGCAATGTGTATAGAAACGCATTTATATGCATATTTACACATACATGAATACACACATAATGCATATATGCATACATATGCATATACATAAAATCCAATATATCCTTCTCCTTTTGCTCCCTTTCTGAAACAGGACAACTTTTGACCACACTGACATCTAGCCAGACTGCCATCCCTAGGGAATATACTCCGGACAGATACTATTCTTTCAGATCAGAATTGAATTTAATACTTATCCCCAAATACATCTTGATGACACATGTACTGTTATTTCTATATATAATAATTGGGAGTTGGGTCCTCCAACAGGATGTGTGCAGTCCTCTTGAAAAGCAAGTCTCAGATTGTTTGAGCAGATGCTCAAGTCCACCACCATAAGGTCTCAACTGAAAGACTGTGACTGATTCCTTCACAGGTAACATCTTACAGTGCTTGTGATTCAGTGCTTCATAAGTATACTGCTCCTGACATCACATTATCTGCTGTGAGAAACACACTGAACTGAGCCCAGTGACACAACTAGCCAATTGACCCATTCTCCACCTTGGCAGGTCTAGAAAACAGCATCTTCTGCCATTCCTTATAGGCTACCAAATCCATTGTCAGCGCTTAACAAAGAATAATACCAACAGGACATGTTTAAAGCATTGATTTAGTGTTACCAAATGTTAAATGGCTAGATGGAGGTCCTCAGGTAAGGTGTCTAAGCAGAGACCTTACTTTTGATCTAAAGGAACAGCCCAGCATTGGCATTGCATGGGCATGCAGAAGAGTTCAAGAGGTGCTCTTCTCATCTAAATGCCATATTAAAGGCTTAGGAGTTAAATTTTAGCTATTAAAGGCTAATCCAAAGCTTTCGCTGTGCAAGGATAGTTGAGAAGAGCACTCAGCATGTGTGGGAAGGTGTGGACAGTCATTCATGGCTCAAAGCTGGCTGGATACAAGCCAGATTTGGTTCAGATGCTGTTTATCTACTGTAATGGCACAGCTTCAATATCAGGTGTGGCTGGAGTCCAGATGGCTCAAAGCACATGTGGGGAAGGTGCAGATGGAACTGGTTGCATCCCTCCAGACAGACATGCCTTCAGGTCTGATCAATCCTGCATGCTTCCCCTCCTGCACTCTGCAGCAAGGCTGGTAGCTCACATGTTGCACAGTCCATTTAGAGCTTGTTGCATTAGACATATAAAGTACCAGAGCAGGAGAGATGTGATGGCATTGCAAACCAGCAGGGGCCATATTCCTTAGTTTAAGAAAACACATTTTCCTCTCAAAACTTGGTTCTGGACCTCTTCATTGCCTTATGGTCCACTGCAGCCTCTTTTTCCTCCCATGATTTAGAGGACTAGGTATTGGTGTGCTAATGCTTAGTTGCTGACAGTACATCTGTGCTGCCTGGGTATTCCTTTACCCACATTATTTAACAAACAAACAAAAAAAGCAAAATGCAACAAGCCAGACATCATGTAATTTTACCCGGATGTTGAGACAGGAGAGAATGAGATGCTTCTGACAGATACCACTTAAAGTACCACCTGCAGGTGGTTCAGGACACCTGCATAATGAACCTGCACAAACTAAGCAGAGTTTTGCCTTCCCCACACATACACACACACACTTGTTGGGCTGCATAGAAGCAGGCTCATGTCCTAGAGACAGCTCTTCCGTGGCACAGTGCCAGCAGTGTTTGATTTAAATATCTGAGTTGCAGGGAAAAAAAAGACTAAACCTGCATCACAGATTTGCTTCCTATCAGAAGGCAGATGGAACACTGTTAGATGTAGAAAACCGATATTAACTGAAATATAGGTGTTTCCTTGTTGAAGGCTAATACTGTGTCTTTGCTTCCATTATTAACTGAAGTCTATATGGTGCTAATTGAGTTAATATGGTGAGTAGTTTATAGTGATAACCTGGATCAAAATAATCATCTACTGTGTGATGAGCTGCTGATGAGAGTTGTTCCTCACACTGTGGTCTGTGCCATCTAAGCTGTACTGAGCACATTAATAGTTATGTATGACACCTTTTACATTTCAGAGCAGCTTGCTATGGCCTGTACACATTCTTTAGCTTCACTGATACTTTATCCGTGTACATTACCAGCTAATTTCAGATATAATAGAAGATTTAATATGTCAAGTTTTAGAAAAACTCCTCTCTGTCCCGTAACTGAACCTGGAATTACTATTGATTTTTACTAGCCCTTGCTAGTTTCCTTTTCTTGTACCTGGAATTGCGAGTGATGCTAATTGTTAACATGTGTAGCAATACGCTCCTGTCACTCTCCCATCACTGCGTCTCACAGCCTTGCTGAGTCTTGAATCCACTTTTAATTCACTGACATCAGGAAATCCCTAAAGCTTTTACCATGCCCAGAAGCAACTGCCCTCAGATCTCAGTGACATCTTGGTGAGATTCCCCTGACTGAGAGCAGACCTCTATTTGCAGCACCTACAGCTGAACCAGTCACCATCCCATTGACAATGGATAAAAAGAGTGTGATTCAATGCACCCTCATCACATTGTCCTCTCCTGCAGTTTTGAGTGGTTTATAGTGACATATACTTAAAAAGGTCTGAGAAAAGATTTCTTTAATGAAATTAGAAAGAAGACAAAACAATAAAACATTGTATTCAATATTCTTTACTTCATTAGTAGGTTTAGCAAGACCATACAGGAGAACTGGGATATTTTTCTTCCAAGCAGGCTTCAAAGTCACACCTATTATGATCCAAAATTATGTTTTTAATTAATGTGTTCCTTTTCCCAATGAATAGTAAAAAAAACCCAGAACAGTAAATTACAAGATGTGCTGAGATTCAGAGCTAGGCAGAGCCCTGTGTTTTGAGCTTGCTAAAGTCTGTCTTCTCAACTTGATTACACTGCAGTAAATCACAGACTGATCAATAATGCCACACAGAAGCAGTGCAGTCAAGAAAAATACTGGAACCCATACAGGAGCTGTATGAGCTTCACGTCCCAAAACTGAAAATCCCCATGTGCCCTAAATATCCTGAAGCTCACTATTTTTTCAAGTATTTTTATGGTCTCAGTGTTTTTGAGTCATACGTGCATAGGTTTTAACTACTGAATAATTCAAGGTTTCTACAGATGCGTGTAAAGCAGCCTTGGTACAGCAGATTAAGAGTCAGCCTCCAGTCATGTAACAGAAATGGTACGATACATAGATGTCAAGGTGCTGAGCTGAAACTGTATTTGTAGGGATATATCTCAGGATTAATTTGACACTTTTCAGCTTTTTGGGTTTGATTTTTTTTTTTTTAATTCAATCTTTGGCAATGAAACTGATTTAGGAAAGAATCATTTATGTAGCTAAAAGTCTAAATCTATCTCCCTCTGGCTCAACAATATCTTCAGCAGTCAGGACCAACCTGTCTCTATTGTCCATCTGTCTGGCAGACATCTGCAAGGGAAACACCCCCTCCTTGGATGGTTTTAGAGCAGAAACCAACGTGATGGCAGCACAACTGAAGAGTATGCGTAACTCACACCCTTTGAATATCCAGAAAACAGTATAATTTTCACACTGCAGCTTCATCTTTTCAGTCTCTCTGAGACTTCAGTAGCACCTTTCCTCTTACAGATAAGAAAAATCTCCTGGAAAGAAATTACTAGCTGCCCTGTGTATCTATAATGTGCTGAAATATCACAAAGAGTAGGTAGTCTGCAGCTTTATAAATACACATGCATTCGTATACTTACAATCAAGAGACCTTGGCTGATGAAGGTATTGAAAAGGGGGGAAAAATGTGTCTTACCTGTCAGAGTTTATATGGAACAAAAGAGAAGAAGCGGATCCAGCTAGGAAAGCACAAAGAGCCCATGAGCTTCTGTTTCCTTTCATTCAGTTTCACTTCAACTAGCGGACTGAGGCTGAACAATGAAATAGCTAAATTTTCTGGATTAAGCATTTATCATAGAGCATTTGCTTTTTCACACATAAATTAAATTTTCTTGTTTAATCTCTGCTTTTCTTCTAATTATCTCTCTCCACACACACTAATGGCTCACAGCTAGTGTCTATCTTCATGCAAGATGATTAGGAAATGTCTGTTGCTGGATTTTCTTTCTTTCTTTAATTTTTTTCCTTCTGCAGCTGATACGCAGCAGTGGTTATAACAACATGTATAAAAGGCAAGAATAGAGCCACTATTTAGGCTCCTTCCCCTTGAATGGGACACAACTTCCATTTTTATATCATATTTTGACAGATTCTTTAATATGAAAATTCCTGTGGTTCTTTCATCTTAAACATTGATTTTTTGAGTGTATGTGCAAGTAAGGTCTTAGAAATTAATACCTGTTAAGACTTTATTACAAAGAAGCACAACTTAATTTCCTGTGCATTTTAAGTATGTGACTATGAAAATGGGTAAGAAATTAGAAAATTCAGGCCTAAGGATGCAAGTATCATCTTTCTAGAAGCTACATGGCTAAGACCACATGGCTGGATCCTGAAAGTTCCTTGTATTAGTTGCATAAAAGGTAAGAACGACTCCGTTCCCCTAATGAAAGGCAGTCTCCAGCCCTAGGTTGGGCACTGAAAAACCTTCCTGGAGCACTTCTTTTTATATAGAAACCCATGTAAATACATTTGTAAATGCAGATATACATGATAACAATACATATAGGTAGTAATACAAGGTATCTGTATCACTTCCTTCTACTAGGAAGAATTAGATCTACCCCCGTGAATGCTGTTGCCTCTAGACTAAGCTCCCATTTACTGTTGGTGTGAAGCTTAAAAGTGTCCATGTCCTTTAAAAAAGTGATAGCCTTAAAATCTCCAAGTGAACAGAGGTATAAATTGGCAGACAGCTGCATCTATACATTCATACTCACAAAAATATGCACACTTTTCTGCAAGGATGTGTACCTCTAAAGCTTGTTGTTAAGGGCATCATCCAAATGCCATTTAAACACCAACAGGCATGGGGCATCGAACACCTCCTTAGGAAGCCTGTTCCACTGTATAATAATAAAATTATTTCAAAGCACAGTAATATGCTTTAACTTTTGGTCAGCCCCTAACACGTACTTGGACTAGATGACCATTTTAGGTGCTTCTCCCTTCAATTCTGTTCTGTTCTGCTCTGTTCATCTCTGTTCTGTTCTGTTTTGCACTGTTCTGTTGTTCTGCTCTGCTCTGCTCTGTTCTGTTCTGCCAGTGAAGCCGTAAGTCCGACTACACACAACAAACATTAGGATGCACTGGGAAAAATAAATAGTACATAAGCTGCCATGTCTATATCACTGTGAAGTTTAAGCCTGATTTTTTTTCATAATTTCAAAAATCTGTGTTTCAATTTACTTTTCTTCATGTACATACCATGTCACAAGCAAGTACTTCTCACTTCCATTTGTGTTCTGCTACCACAGTTCATCAGAGCATTTGGCTATCATCTGGCTTAGAACATCTCCAGCCTTGCCAATTAATTGATGAAGAACCATTATGAGACAAATATATCATCTGCATTTTAACTGCTTGAATGGAAGGTTATTAAAGTAATAACTGCCAACATCAAAGCCATTAATAAAATATGGGCTGGGAATAGCAAATTACAAATTTCTGTACCTAGTTCCCAAAATAAATTTGCTCTTGAAGGTAGTTTTAGCACTCATGATGACACAGATGAACGACGCTGATTAAAAAGGAGCGAAGAAAAGATTATCACTTCAGCATAGAAACCACCAGCATCATTATCAGCCTCATATATATAAAAAGTGCTAAATTTTTCAGTGACTTCATAGCCTTGCTGTGAAATTACAGGTGTCACAGTGTAGTGGTAGTAGAGCATAAGATAAGGCAAGAATGGAGATAAAGTAGGCTGGATCAAGAATGAAAGCTCACAAAACACGAGAAGAGATTATTGTTCTGTGGCTTTAAAACAGGCTCTTTGTGGGCTTCCTTTTGTGAATGAAATATTTATATTGCTTTTCCTGGTGATGAGATGTCCTTTACAACACAAACAGACACAATCACTTTGAAGGAGCCAACAGCTAGTTAATGAGTAAAGATGTAAATTATCAAAAGTGCTTAATGTTGCTTTCACAACCCAAAAACATGAATAAGCTTCCCAGGGAGGGAATGAATAGGACATAGTTCTCAGAAGTACTGTCTCTGCTACATATTTGCAGGGAGACCATAGGTGTGCCTCTTTCTTTCTCTATACTTTTCTTTCCTCTCCCACCCTCTCTGTCTTCTTGTCAATTTAAAATTTAAACTCTTTGCAGCAAGACTGGCTCTCAGTATGTGGCTTGTTCAGTCCCTCGCACAATGAGGTACCAATGTAATGCAAATCACTGTATTAAATATTCATACAAAAGCTTCATAGTGTGACTGCATGAAATCAGAACAATCAGGGAACACGCATAATCTGGGAGCCTAGGTAAAATGAAGCACAGAGATTTCTATTACAATTGCAGCCTCATTAGAGGAAGTGTGCTGACATAAGCTGTGTTTTCACTGTCGTAAGCCCAATTTCATAACCATGTATTAGAGTTATGAGTTCTCCTAGCAAGCCATAATGTTTTCACTTTTGGCTGTGCAATCACACATTGTTAGCTTAAGACATTTCAACTTTATAAATGGCTCTGTAATACGTGGTCTTTTCAGCTATAAAATTGTTCCTTAAAAAATAATGAGGCATTGGTCACCGGAGTCAATGTCACCTAACAGCAAATAAATTTTGGCAATAAATTAGAATTTAACTGCATAACTGCAAGCAATTCCTTCAACTAAGAATTAGTCATATATTTTCTTTCCATCCAATAAAAGCATCACTAAAATGCTAGGCAGTGTTCTTGTTCCTATCTGATGCTTTGTTTCAGGAATGGTAAAGGATGTGTCCAGTAATGAAATATTTGCAGCAGTTTGCAGGACTTTACACTGTGATTTTTAGCTGGAATGCCTGGATTGATGCAGCCTGTTTAGAAGAGTTTTCCTTACTCTGTAATCCAGATAAGAAGACAAAAACCACATGTGGATGGCTTGTTAATGTGAAAATACACTGAGTAAAATCTAAGCCACACTCAATAAAAAGCTTTTTTTTTTTTGCCCTTTTTGAATGATTGAGCCTGTCTCTGGATATATTATTTGTCTACTTAGTCCTTGAGATGTTCAAGGCAGCTTTTATCTCCTGCTCATCATGAAACAGGCTTTTCTTGTAAATTATAGCTCTGGAAGCTCATTATTACTTGATACTTCCTTACTTAAACTGTTTCTTTTTAGAAGAAGGAAAATATGGCTGGTGTCCATCACAATGAATTTATATGCAGTAGAGTTTGTAAAAATATATTTTTAGCACAGTGGACATAACTGAAATCTTAGGGATTTGATTTAGGATTTGCATTTTGCACTTCAGAGCTTTAGACCACAGAACTTCAGTGTGTACTCAAAAGGCAGATTTGAACAGAAATGCCCAATAACACACATGGAAGACAACTAGGCAACAGACTTAACCCCAAAGCCAGTATTTACAGATCATCATAACTTCAAGAAATCACAGCAAGCTGTTATGTCGTTACTACTCTTACCTCCTTCTGGTGTTTGACAAGAAAAGAAATCCACATGCGGCGCACTGCCTGCAGAGCCTAATGGGTGCAACTGCAGATGGGGACTAAAGCATAGGTGAAGCCAGTGGGGCTGTGTTGTCACCAGCATGATCAGGTAAGGATAGAAAACCACCTAAACCCCCTCATCCCTACCACAATTACGCATTAAATTTTAGAATGTTCAGGAACTTTGTCCACTGTAGGCATAAAAATGAAGCATCACTCAGAAGCATCCTCAAAACTCACCTCCAGGAAGCCTTGTGAGATTTTAATCTCTCTAACCCCAGTCTTGAACAACTGAAAAAGATGCTTGGAACGAGTTGCACTCCTGTGGCTTCCCCAGAGCTGCCTTGCACTGAAGTGCTCGCAATGAAGGCAGTGATCACTGGTATTCGTGGCACTTGCAGTGATATCAAAATGTATGGAAAGACTTTAGCAATCTTATTTCTTTAAAGGACTTTATTTACTTGATGAAGATAGTTCTTAATGTTAGCCACATATAATACTAACTGTTAGAACCATTAGTGTAGTCTCTAGGCGTCTGTGTTAGAATAATATCTGACTGTGGGTGCTAGTGACATAGATAGCAGTAGCCTGGAGAACATAAAGAAGGACTACAGAGGTCTGGGAGAGGCGGCTAGGGGCTCTGGAGTGCAGATTGTCTTTTCATCAGTTCTTCAGGATACAGAGCAGGACCTTAAAAAGGCTAGGAGGATTGGCCAGGTTAATAAATGGTTAGAAGGGTGGTGCTATGGTCAGGGGGTTGAGTATTTAGAACACAGGACTCAGTGTAGTAGGCCAGGTCTACTGGGGGCTCGTGGAGCTGGTCTGACAAAGAAAGGGAAGAGTGGATTTGGTAGGAGGCTTGCCAGACTGGTCAAGGATGCTTTAAAC
>JASSUY010016802.1:0-74322 GCA_032466535.1 Forpus xanthops
CCCCCAAGTCCTTCTCCACAGGGCTGCTCTGAATCTCTTCTCTGCCCAACCTGTAGTCGCGCCTGGGATTGCTCCAACCCAGGTGGATGACGACCTTGCACTTGGCATGGTTAAACTTCATGAGGTTGGCATCAACCCACTTCACATGATAGTAACTAGATGCTGGTACTGAATTTGGGATCTTGCCCATCAGCAAATTAACTCTGATACTGCAGAGCAAAATGTGTTCCTTTGAACCTACTTTAAGGTTTGCATTTCAGTAAGAGAACAACTTTCAGGTATATTCCTTATTTTCCACTAAGCAGTCTGGTTTAAGACACTCCAGTAAGTACAGTTTTGTGGGTTTTTTTTGTTTTTTTTTCAATTTCACAATCCATAGTTCTTAAAAAATGAATAATTACTGAGTCAACTCATATATAGGATTCTGTGTTCTTTATATAGTGACTTAAAATTTCCTCTGATGTGATAAGGACTAGATAACCACACAGAGTAGTTGATGTTAGTAACAGAATGCTAACCTTTTTTTAGCTCATTAAGACAGGAATACATAATGTAAAGTACTATCTGCTTGTACTAGCTAACACATACATCCAGAGTTAATGGTAGGAAAGCAAGAACTACACATTTGCACTGAAAAGCGTAACTCAACCTTTGAGCAATACCCTTTCTTCTTCCCCACTCTCCTGCCCCTTTTAGCATTAACATTTTTTTGAGGACAGACACAATCTCAAACTAACTGAATTCCCTACTGATTGCCACCTAGCACACTAACACGAGAGAGGGAGGGCAGACACACAGAGCTCACAGTACAGAATCTAGCTGGGAAGCTGCTGGAGCCAGGGAAATTAATCCTTTAAGAGTCCAAATGAAAACAATTATTTTCTGAAGAAACTTGCTTGCCAGAAAACTTACGTCCCATGTTATGACCAGTTCAGACCTGCTGCCTCCTCCCCCACTGACTTCCGAGGGGGGAATTTCAGGAACTGTGAAAAGGAAATGTACAGCTGTCTATACAGTGTAGGTACAATACATGACATGATATCATATAATGTTAACCCAGCAGTACTGCAAATGTAGGCAGGGTGGGCAGTGCTGGAACACCCTGGCCCTGTTCTGCATTCCCCTTGCTGCTCTCCACCACCAGACAGGCGAGTGCTTTACTGAACACTCAAAGAACCTCATTAGCTCACAGAGTATTCCACTAACACTTATGAACCTCTAGAAACTGCAAGCCTGCTTCGTTTTTTACAATAAGCAGAGGTACTGGGCAATGGCCTTATTCCAAGTAAACTCCTGGGGTTTTAACTGATGCATTCTTCTGAGCCACCTGAGTATTACAGGGAATGAAAAAACCCATCAAAATTAACCTCTTCCCATCTATTAATGCTCTCAGACTCTGCAGCTCTGCCTGAACTGACAGGCTTTGGCATACTAAATAGTTTAAATATATTTAGATGCTATGCTTCTGTGATGTTCAGTAATGCAACACAAACTGTCCCACAGCTAAATGGAAAAAATTACAAACAAACTAGTTACAGGCTTTTATATTCAGTGGCATTTCCAAGCTTGTTTGCAAAAGCCAAGGATATGAATGTTTGGGTTTTTTTTTTTTTGTTAATATTCAAGATTCTTGAATTAAAAGCAAATAAAAGAACCCACTAACCTGCCTCTTCAGTTCTTACTTTTTCTGAGGGTAAACTAGGTTCTCCACCTCCTATTTTGTTACTGGCAACTACACGAAATTCATATTCAACCCAAGGATTTAAATCCACTACTGTGGCTGTGAATGTTTTCCCATCAATCACATCTGGAACTATTAAAAACAAGAAGAAGAAAAAGGAAACTAAGCATATATTGTCCTCAGTCAAAAACACTGAAACAGAGCCTGTGACAAAGATTGTGTTTTACCTGTTGTTACTCGCTGCCAGCCAACTGAAAAGGGCGTCCTTGCTTGTATGGTGTAAGCGGTTACTGGGCTGTGATTATCTGTGCCTTCTTGCCAGGAGATCTGAGCTGTGGTATCAGTTATTTCATCCACTTTCACATGTTCAGGGGGCCCAGGTAAGCCTAGAATTAAATTGAAAACCACACGGTCTTTCGTAAAACCAGTACCCTGGAAATCGCTACAGAGCAGTATGGATTGCCATTTTACCAACGCCATGGGAGGAAGAAACAATTCAGCCTGGAATAAGAACACTTGTAATTATTGTTTTACATTCACTAAACTTAACTCTGATAATCTAATTCTGAACTACAGCACAGGCGGCAGAGTTTTGTTTTTCACAAGAACCTCTGTTCAGCATGATCCCGCTATGTTCCCTTTAATCTACTAATACATCTCTGCAGTCTGCCAATTTGTTATCTACAGCTGCTTTACTGTACAATGCACTGGAGCAATTTTTCAGCACAACATCTGATCAGCACCCTGAGCAGCAATTCTGTCAGGCAAGCTTTCTATTGCCTTCTGGAAAACCTCACTACTGGGCATCCTGGCAGAAGCTGAAATAATTAACACTACATCAGCAATTAAAAATATCTGGCATATTTTAAAATATACTCAATAAGTGTCAATCATATAATGTGCTTTTTCAAAGACCAAAGCTTTTGTCTTGCAATGCAGCTGTATCATCAGCAAAGAAATCTACAGTTCTGGCTTAACTGTGAGCATTCCAGCTCAGAATGACAAGGAGTAAGCCTGCATTATATGCTTTAAACTATGGCATGTCCCTAGGACAAAGCCTGTCTGAAGCTCTGGCACCAGCTGCCCAATTCTGGGCAAGATTCTGGAGTCATCAACCCCAAAGGTTCAGTCTGCAGAGGCAGCAACTCAACTTGCGTACAGCTGCCAGCACAGAGTTCCCTCCTGTCAGTGAAGGATCGTCAGTGAGAAAAGACGTGTAGTCAAAATTATATCCTCCAGCTCTTAGTTTCTCTGGGAAAAATTAGGCTTCCAATTAAAAATTGAGCTACAATTCTCCCTAACTGCAAGGCAGAATGACATAATTCACAGTCATTCATCAGTAATTCATGAACTGGGTTTGCAATCTGCATCAGTTGTTTCTGTAATCTACAGTAGAAAAAAGCTAGAAAATATGATTCATGGTAACTGAAGCTGAAATTTACCTCGTACGATAAGGTCCGCTGCAGATGCTACGCTATCCACTTCTGTCTTCACCATACAAACATATTTTCCACTATGTTTCAGCTGGATGTTTCTAATCATTAAATCTCCCGATGCACTCTATTGAAAAACACAGTTCTTATTAACGTAAATATAAAAATCTTGTAATTTAATATTAACATTGTGTTTGTAAATAGGAAAGAAATCAACCAAAAATGTGGAAGATAAACTTGCTCAAAAATTGCATTGGCAGGCAGCCTGCAGGATAGCAGGTTATTATCAGCTGCTCCATGGTTGTTGTCTGTAGGCATTTGCCTTATAAACATAGAATCATAGAATAATTCGGGTTGGAAAGGACCTTAAGATCCTCTACTTCCAAACTCCCTGCTCTGGGCAGGGACACCTCCCACTAAACTATGGCACCCAAGGCTATGTCCAACCCGGACATGACAAAGTATTCCTCTTTTAGGTGGGAAGCAAGCTATACCATGGTTAACTCATACTGGGAAAGCACCTCCTGAGTGCTATTAGGAACCATGAAGAAAGTCAGTGCCCTCAGACCAACCATGTCTCTTAAAACCCTAAGAAAGAGAAAAAACTGGCTTATATGACCATTAACCAGTTTTTACTTCTAGACAGAATTTGCATGTCTGGTTATCACAGATTTTTAGGGAATTCAAATGTGTAAATGGCAAAGCTGAATTTGGTCCTTTCCACAGGCTACTGCAAGCACATCTTCATTTACAGGTTGTATATTTTAGGCTAAATTCCCCATTTTATAGATCTAAAGTTCTATTCTTTGCTCTTCATGGAATAGTTAATCTTTGGTCTTTTTTTCCCATTGACTTGGCATATGGTTGATCTCTTGAATCATAAAACTCGAGTGATAACTGTAACTTCCTATCATGTTAAGGCTCCTTGTATACTATTTGCTTCCTTTCAGAGGAAAATCTCTCAGGTCTGAATGTTAAAAAGTTTGGTTGTTTTGTTGTTTTTTTGGTTTTTTTTTTTTAATTTTCTGGAGAAGACGCATTTCACTTGAGGGCAGAACCCTGATTTGTGGGTATTTTAAGCTACTCCAGCCACATGACAGATTGTGGGGTGCAGAGCATTTTGGGAGAAAGGGGACGACATGAATCTGGAGTTTATTTTAGTCTTAGAATAAAATGACAACCTTTCCAACCATTTCATTATTTTTCTTTGTTTAACACCCATTATTTCAACAGTACAATGCCTCACTCTGTTCAACACAAGCTGAAAACAATTCTGCCTGATCCCCTTCCACGTGTGTGTGAACACAATGGCTGGTCTGTGAAAGTGCAGATGTAAGCATTTGCAGGACAATTGAGCACTGATTGTGTACAACACATTAGAAGTTGGGTTGAAGGCAATCTACAATCCATCTAACTAGGTTGGAAGTGGATATTCAGGCAATGACCAACAGCAGCAATGAATACTCACAAGCAAATCATGTTCGACATGAACTTACTTTAGGAAGCCAAATCTAAACCATCTTGACAAAGGTGACTGTCAGAGTAATTTTACTGAAAACAGAACCCTGCCAAAATATTATCACTGCATTTAAATTATTTGTGGATATTTTGGGAAAGAATCCCGCAGCAGCAAAAAGCTTCAGTGTAGCCAGCACCCTCACCTCCCATGGCTCTGTAGACCATCAGTGATACCTGCACTCCTGCCTAGTCAGACCGGATCTCTGTCAGCATGGACAAGTCCAAGGGACAGTAAGATCACCTTCCTTTCTCCACACTACACAGAATATAAATACAGAGAAGCCTACTCAGTATGAACAGCTGCTGAAATTGCTTTTGCTCCTCCTGACTGCGTAACCACCTCAGCCATTGCTGGGCTCTATGTGCAGGTGATAACCTGAAACAGGTTAGAGGCAGTCTGTTCAAAATTTGGCATCTGCTTGATTTGCCGTACTCTGTGTAAATCATGTGCCTAACGAAACAAGAAACAACCCAAAGAAAAGAGCAGTAAGACAGTGTTGCATCCTATATTTTTCTGACCATCTGGAAGACCAGGTGGTGGTCCCACAACATTCCTGCTAACTACTACATGTTGGAGGCATCAGGCATGCATGACAGGTACTTCCAAGACATCACTACATAGAAATCTATCCACAGAAAAAATATTTTCCTTTAGCCTTGTTTACAACCAAGAAAGCTGAAGTTACTTTTGCAGAGAGATTTTCATTTAATACCCACAGCAACTATTGGAAGTGTTAGAATATATTTACACTTATTTACTTACCGTGACCCACATATAACTCCAGATGAAATTACTCTGTTGACCCCAATGTGATACAAAGCCCATAAAATATTTTTGTGGATCTCTTGATAACCTATTAAGTTTTCTACTAACAAGCTTCAATCCCTTTTTACACAAATAAGAGTTTTACAAAAAACCCTATGATGTCTGCATTCCATTTCTGTATGTCCCTTATGACAAACTTCCAAGTAACATGTTCTAGATTCAGAGTTCTGAGTCAGGCAATACTCACCCTGGGTCTTAATTCAGCACTCATTGAGGACTGGGGTGGGGTGGGGGGGATGTGTAGTGTGGAAAAAAGCCCCACACCTATACAAGACTTTGATTTGGAATTATGTCTGTGTTTGTTTTTAGGAAAAAGAACTTGTAGTGAGAAAAAGCACTGCATTTCCAATCAGCTTTTGAAGCCTTAATTGAGACAGTAAAACTGTCAGGTTTTGGAATGGTTTTAACCTTCCCTATCTAATATTACTATTTGTGTACACAATCAGAGTACAGTTGGGGGGAAATACTACTAAATAAATAAAGCCCATGTAGCAATACTGGGAGGTAACAGGCTATGAAATCGAGGCGCTCCCACTACAACATGACATATGGTCAGTTCCTAAATCCCAAAACATTTCTGTGAGAATGTACATGATATATGAATATCTCATGGCTCCTACAAGGAAATCTCATCATCTCCACATGCACTTATATATAATCAATTGCAAACTGCAGAACGCTCTGTGCATTTGGTGCCTGCTGCTTAAATGCTAAATTTTTCGAGGTTGTACAGGCAAAAAGAATCAGGGGCTGAAATGTCACTTTCAGTGGTAGTAGTGTCTAACCCACAGCTATTCCTCTATAGCAGGAGAGGTCTGGCAAGAATATGCAAAAGGAAACTATGAAGGCTTAGAATAGCCAGTTTCATGCTTGTTTCGTTTTCACTTTTGCACAGCTTTTTTTTGTGCAAGATTTTTTGTTGTAATTAATTTCATTCTCTTGATACATCCTTCACCTCTCTTAATGGTTTACTTATCATCTTTTCAAGTTTTGATTGGAAGGCTAAATTCTAAAACCCATTAATGTCACCCTACCTGTCACAGCATCTCTGCTCTGGAAATATAAAATGAGATGTATAGCTTCTCACCTGGGGAGGCTAAGGCAGAATACTAAGGGATACGATAGTGATGCAGGTACAGGAAAAGTAAATAAAGATGGGATAGTTTTGTTCAGATTTAGGCTGAAGTTCACAAAGTCTATCAAGCTCCTTAATTTCTCAGTGCTGTGTTTTATTTGATCTTAGGGAAAATCATGTGGGTTCAGATGCAGAAAGAGAGGTAAGGGCTTATAATACATCAGGTCTATAATACCAGGTTTCTGAACAGTGGGTTATGGGCAGCAAGCTAGTTCAATGAATGATCTCCCTCCAACACAAAAGAAAATTTTACAAGCCTGAGAGAGAAGAAACATGCTATTTCTACTGTGTTGAAAAAGGAGAAGAATCAAGCCTTTCTATGCTGAATACATTCATAAGGCAAATGAAGAAAAGGTGTTCGCAACTTACCCCTCCAACCTTCTCAAAATGGGAAGCGTCCTTCCTGAAATCAGCAAGTGTCCCATTGAAATACCAGGTGAAGCTGATGTCCAGTATAGGATCATGCTGAACCTGGCAAGGCAAGACAACGCTTTCTCCGACAGTGACATCCATGTTGGAAGGTGCCAAAATAATCCTTGTTGGCTCTGTTGACAGCAGAAATATCAGTTACTGGATTCCCGTCCTGCTGAGCTTTGATTGCTAGTAATATCTTACCAAGTCCTTCAAATCTGATTAATGACAGTCACTCCAAATTATGCAGCTGGGACATAAATGCTGCTGCCTGACCCCTCTTGTTGGAGCACTGTGGCCTTGTGCATTTACCAGCAGCAGCTACTTGACATTGAAAAGGCAAATTTTGATCTGCTGTGTACAGGCCAATATACTTTACAAAGCTAAATGCACTGTAACCCACAGCCATGAAATGGCCATTCAAGAGCTTGTGTGGTTCTCAGTAGTAACACCCACATTTTGGGGCAGGAAGCTGTAGCAGCAGCTACTGGGAAGATTAAGAGGTGGAAGTGAGAGAAGGAGCTAATAAAATCTGGAAACTGGAGGAAATCCACACAGGGTACAACGCATTGGATATCTGGGTCTGTAAGTAGAGTCACTAAGAAAAGCTGCTTGTCATTCCAGAATCACATTAATGAACAAAAATGTCAAGGACTGTAAATACTGTAAATAAAATTTAATTTTAGACCTCCTTTGTACATAATTCTATTATTTGTACAAAATGGGACAAGAATCATTTAGGAGCACAGTCTGAGAATGTGAAGCTGTTAATTCACTGAACAAAATAACTGGATCTTTGAGATAAACAGGATATGTAATGCAATAGGATATTAGATCATTCTGAGTTTGGAAAACCTTTCGGATAGTCCAGTCTTTAAAAAGAAGCTAATGAGAAAAAAAATCTTCAGATAAACTTCACAGCCTACTGGTCCTTTCAGTCCAGTATCTCAGACAGCAGCAAGTAATGGATGATTTACAGGAAGGGACAAGAACCCCTTTGAAAATTATGTATGCAATTTGCTTTTCAAAGACTTCCTATTTTATTGCTAATGGAGTCTCTGAATGCTCCTTGCAGCTGGAATTTCTATCACATCTTTTTCCATAAGCAAATAGCTTACAGTTCCCTTGACCTAAACAGATTTTGAAATGGAATACAGAATTACCTCAAATGGTTTTTTTTTATTCCCATATTTCTTTTCTCCAACAAATTAAAAATCCCCCAAACTTAAAAAGCATAATTGCACTCTTTAGTACTTAGATAAGGGAGAGAAGGGAGGAAAAGTCTTCAGAACAATCTCACATGTGAGACGTTCCTTTTCAAAGAAAATCCCTCAGTCTCTTTCCTCTCAACTAATAAAAGATTTCTAACAAAGATCTTTTTATCTTTTTATATTGTTAAATTTGCAACTTCTCAGTCTGTACTTTCCACCACGTCTAGTATTTTTTTCCAGACTCTACACACACCATTCTGCTGCAGAGTCTGCAGTTCAGTTTACAGCACCTCTCAGATGACCCACTGTTCCAGCTCACCTACCCGTAACTATTAAGTTTGTGGAGCCACTGGCTGTTCCAAACTGGTTTGTTGCCAGGCACATGTAGCTTCCAGCATCAGCTTTGGTCACGTTGGCTATTCTTAGTCCTCCATCCTTTAGTAATTTGATTCTACAAAATTATGAAGAGATTTTAAAAGTTTCAGCATCAGTTTGTAGACAAAATACTTTATTCCTCACACTGCAACACAGGTGTCTACAACTGCATCAATCACCAACTTGATGGTTGGCAATCTAAAATCCATCTGACTAGACTAGACTGCGTGCCTTGCCCAGTAACTTTGAAATAACCATTTGCCATTAGTATGATGATGCAGTAGAACTGTTCATAAACAATCCACATTTTCACTTGTCAGGATTCACAGATAAAGCCTAACTCTGACTGCACTGAAGTCAATTGCTCATTTGTACAACTGTCTCTCTGAATAGGATTCTGCCCAAGTGAGTACAAAACTCCATACTCGTTTAGAAAGCAAACCGAGACGTCACACTGCTGCAGACTTCTGTCTCAGTTTACCAGCTATGCTGAGCAGGACTGACCTGCATACATCAGAGATATGCTTTGTGGAAATACTGGAAGGAAAGAGAATGTCCTCCACCCCACACAGACTCTGCCAGCGAGAGTCATGCCTAACAGACACCCAGCATGTAACAAAGCAGGAAGATGTTTAAAACATAAGACAAAATAAGACCCACAGTACTGACACAGACAGAAAAGTGCCATCACCCCAACGGCGGAGATGACATCCTAGACAACAGCACTGGAGGAATGCAAAGGTCAGGCTAATTTGACTCCCTCTTTCCCTATTTCCAGACCTCCCATCTGTCATATCCTTAGATGCAGAGCCTTCTACCAAGTCTTCCCTAAGATAACCCAGACAGCTATATAACTAACTGTATATAAAAACATCCAGATTAATTAACAAATAAAAGTAAACTTTTTCCTGATAACACCTAAGTCAAAAGAACTTCAGAGCTTCCCTCTAGGACCCATCACTCCATTTCAAAGACACCAAACGAAACCCAGTAAGGCCATTATGTCAGTTCTCTAAGCATCTTAGCTAAAAAGGTATTTTGGAAATGTCCCAGACACCCACATCTAGCTACACAGAATCAAAAGAGCAGCAAAACATAAACACTCCAGGCAAACCTCTAACCACATTAGTTGCAGTCTTACACAGCTGTCAGAGTAGCTATCAGCCGAGAAGGCAGCAAATGCCACTGAACATCACTATTGCCCCTTCCTCAGAAGAGTCAGGAAGATTTCACCTTCTCACTTACATGTACTTCATTATTAACCTGCTTCTGTATTCAGAGCAAAATTAAATGCACACCCCTGCTGCTTTTTTTAACCTAATTGAGGCAGATGAGTATTAATGGGTCCTCATCATTTGTCCCAACTGAGATTCAGTTCTCTATAGTTAAATATGTACTACAAAAAGTACGTGGGGAAGCCTCCTGTGTTAGGTGGGAGCTCGGATCACTGTCTTTCTTCTCAAGGCTTATCCCAAGCTTTGGAAAAGCAGAAGGCTCACTTGAAAACAACAGATCCCTTCTGACTTTCATGCACTGTAACTAACAGTCCAGTATAAGCAATTCTCCATGCAAAGCTCCACATGTGCTGTGGCAGCTGATGAAGGGTAACACAGCTTGAGACTGCTGCAGGGCAAGCCTGTGAAGATGTGCAAGTAGCATGGCTAGGACGGACCTGGTGAATGTGTCATCTGAAAAGTTAATTGCATTCCCAAAATAAAAGTTGGCCCATAAAAGGTATATGCTTCAGTAAGCTGCATTGCCATTAATTATTTATACTGGTATGTTATAAATAATACAGTGTTGCAATGTTGTTTTTCTTTTTTTGAAAAAGCAATTCAGCTGAATCTGTATTTCAGAGAATGATTAAGTTGGTAAACAAGGGCAGCAGCACATGACTCAAGTTTGATGTGTTCAGTGATCTTATCTTGCACCCTTAACTTCTCTGATCCTCCAGAACCATGTTCACTAACTGCAGACCACAGCAGTGGAAGTCTATCATGGCTCTGTAGTTATGCTGCTCCCTGCCCATAACAACAAGTTCACCTAACCCTTACAGCCACATGGAAAACACATTTTTAATGGATTCCTTCCACAGCTGCACTGCTCTTTAAAATTAAACATCCTCTGGGTATAAACGCAACTGTGAGTTGCTTAACTATTTTGAGTTGAATTTTGAATTCCCTTAAAACAAATGTGCAACACTTCATACTGTGCCCACTTCCTTTGGGCAAAGGTGATGCAATAATGACATTAACAGATGCAAATTACAAGATATAACAAGTCACCTGTTAGAGCAACAGACAAAAGCATCTCATCTGGGGGAGAAGTATAAATACATGGTTTAATCATTTGCATTTGGAAGCAACCATCTTTGAGTCCTCCACAGTACTGAGGTACCTGAGCCAACACGGTGGTGTTTGAAGCATATTTGTAATGTGCTTCACCAGTCTCAGCACAGCTGACCTTCCTCAGGCTCATTAACTTACTTTAGAAAATACGTAATATTTGGCTGCACTTTATATTAGCTGGAACATTTAAAATTAATTAAATCTTACCATATGGTTTATGAGTATTTTAAATGTGTTGGAGACATGATTAATACAGGTAATTATAATGACATCCATAAAAGGTGTTAAAAGATATCAATTACGGTTGCAAGCAAGCTACTGAGTTGTTAGGCATTCTAGCTATCTGTATGCTTTGCAAAGGCTTGTATTGTAACATCTACTTTGAAGCAGTTTCCAGTAGGAAAAATGCAAAACTCAATAAAACCTCAACAGTGCCAAGAAAGTCTGAGATCAAACAAAGGAAACACTGGGATCAGGGTATAGACCAGAAAACGTCTATGTTTATGTCTATTGTTTAATTAAACCAAATCACATTTAGAGTGCTCTGAGCTATCTGCAAGTGTAGCTTTCCTAAAACAATTAAGCAAAAGGCTTATTGAAACCAAAATATAATTAAGATTCAAGTTTTCCCCAAATTAAAACCAACAAAAAGAACCCAAACAAACACCCCCCAACCACCAAGTCAATCCCAGAAAGAAAACACTGTTAAAATAAAACCTTCACTGGTAAATTACAAAGATAAATGCTTTACTTTTTCAATTACAAAACAGTAAATGTAGCACAGAGCCAATGAAAACACTAAACCCAGAAATGGCTCTACCCCTCCTGCTGAAACATTAGGCAAACCGAGGCGTTTAGTATACTTAGAATTATTAGATATTCACACACTGTGATAAAACAGATGTACTGTGGCTTGCCCACTGCCAGGAAGCGATCTACATCTCTTAAAGAAACCAACACATCCTTCGGTGTTCCCTGTATCTGCAGTCATTTCTCCCATACATTTTGCTAAAGGCTGGCAATTCCCAACCTGAATTCCATTTCCAAAACCTGCGCATTTTTGATGCACTGGCAAATGGCACAAACTTTCAGCCCTGTAAACCAGAGATAATTGATGGAGTAATGCTTCGGCACATATCCGTTTGCGCAACTGGAGACTGGTTTAGGACCTGTTCAGTAATCAGATCAGATCATTAACAAAATCATCTCTCCCTAACTCTGGAGCAAAATAATATTTAAGATTTTCTTTTCTCCAGTAGTCAAAGGGATGGCATAACTCCCCCCCCAACTAAAACTTAAACAGGCCAATAGCTCAGCTCATACCCATGCTCTGACTGAGAATGGGAAGAGGAATTAACCAGCTTCAGGATTCCTGCCATGAAAGGCCCATGTTGTAATTATCAAAGTCTTCCACCCAAACTGGGAGAATGTGTTTTGTATTACAGATCTTCCAGACTTCTGAGGGACTTCCATAGGTTTATACCCTCCATTTATTCTGCACAGCCTGTCAGGTTTTATTCATGACACTGTAATTTGTTGTTACTTACCTTAGTCATAACTGACCATAGAGAAATCCAACTGTGGAGTGCATGTATTTCTCATACTGATAAATTGGTTTACTATTATCACAACCTGCACCAAATTTTCATATTTGCAGCTATTGAAACAAGTACAATCTGGTACTAGAGAGCAAGTGGTGCTCCAGAATGCCAATCCAAGATTAATCAACTTCAGTATCTGTAATGTATGAGTCTTCAAGCTACTCTGCATTCACTGTCCCATATCCACTGGTTTACAAAGCAGGGACCTATTTATAGGTTTATATAGTACTACCTTACCAAAATCCTGTTAAATTGGATTGTTGGTGCAGTGCAATCACAAACACTGCTAAGGTGCAGAATATGTCTCAGAATCCAAGACCCCAAGATTGCCACTTGAAACTTGGTGCCATTAATTAAGCTGTTAATGAATGAAAACTTGTTCCCATTGACAGTGCCTTATTACTAAAATAACTAAGTAATCACTGCCTTTTTTGACAGATTATTCATCAGAAAAGCCAAATATTTTAGATCCTTATTGATATGATAATAAACACAAACATATTGCTTTCCAGTTCATAACACTTCAGTACAAAGGAGCAGTGGAAAAGTGGAGTAAAACCACCTTTCATGTATCAATCAAATTCAAACTAAATTAGACCAGATTAAGTAATAGGAAAGTCAGGGGAGGGGGAGAAAAGAAAAGCTCCCATTGAAGTACTGGTAACTAAATGCATTAATTCCACATCACAGCATTTCAAACTCCAACACAAAATGAAATGTAAATACTTAATTCAAACTGGAGCAAAGATAAATCCAGTAACTTATACTTCTAAGAATCATGCAGGATTTTATGAGGAATTATTTCTCCTCTCACCCCTCCTTTCCCCTCTTCATTTGGCATCACCATAATTAAAGGTGCTAAAATGATGCTGCTTTTTAAGAGAATTACACTGGAATGTCTTTCAGAAAAGTTAAAGTTTTCAGCACCTTTTTGTCCTTTTCTAGTCTTGGTAAATCTAGAAGTATCTGGGAATAAAGGTGGATTTATTTACAACTGAATCACTGCTCCTCCACATGATCTCAAAAACCCTTGCATTAATCTGTGTCCAGACAGGTATTAGAACCAAGAGCACAGGACCCACTACAGCCAACACACAGCAACTGTCCAGTACTAGAGATCAGTTAACAATCATATACATATGTAAAATACTTAAATAAATCTTTTAGGGGGTTATCTAAGTTGCAGCACATTTTGATACCTCTTCAAGTTTTGATGAGTTAAATGAGCATCAAGTGCATTTAACCTTGGTTAATTGTCTAATCCTCCTTTTCAGGAGGATAAGAGAAAAACAGAAGTTCATCTATCAAGAGATATATGCATCTTAGGCCAGCTTTTCATCACAGAGGATCATAAGGGAAGGCAACTATGGTTTGCACCCTTTGTACTCTACCTGGAGACCCTGGGAACTATGGTCTGCTATCAGTAGAAGCTACTCCAGATTAATTTGGAATAAACAAAGCCTAATTGTGGCTTAATGATTGCAGATAAGAGATACTTCAGAGAAAGTTTTGAAGGGTTTTATAATACAAGACGCTTGGCAAAGAACAGTCTGAGACAAGTACAAGATGCTCCAAGTATATACACTGCAACCATAATATGGGGCAATAATTGACCTCTGCCAGGTAAGAGAATTCTTGCTAATTTTTATTGTGCTCATTACATCACCCCTAATTATTTATTTCAGAAGTCCAAAGCTGCATCCTGGTGGGAAGCACTTCTTCCTTCAGTAGGCGATTAATTTAATTCCCATTTTCTGACTATCCTTCTGTATGTTCTACAGTGACTCCTATGCTTTCACTTCTCCAGTATGCTCTTCACCATCCAGTTCTCTTTATTCATGATATACTAAAAAACACCCTGCAAATAAAATCTGTCCCCTTACCTTAAAGAACTCAATATGCATGCACACTCGATGCTCACGTACAATGGCAGTTAAAAACCAACTGAAGAACTCCGCCCGCTAGACAGTCCTCAGAAAGACTTTACAACTATTTCAATCTACAGACAGCACTACTGCACTAAAAGACAGAAGCAAGCTTTTTGTAAGATTAAAACAAATAAACCAATGTAACTTGATACCTTTCATTTTCGTGTAGCTGCTCACCTCCCTTCTTCCAGGAACTTTTGGCCTTAGGGAAAGCTCTGGGTTTGCATTCAAAATCAACTGTGCTGCCTATTTGAACCTGAATCAGTTTCTTCATTGGATTCTTGGAAAAATCTGGAGCAGACGCTAAAAAGAAAAGGTACAGTAACAGTGAAATAAAGCGTCATTAACAGTATTAATGCTACTACTATTTAGAGCTTACATGACACTTCTCAGATTCCAAGCATAAATAAAAACTTTAATTAGTCAGTTCAAACAGACCTTCCAATTGGAGAATTATGCATTTCTCCTCTTCATACTGGTACTAAATAAAGGTCTCAGTTATGCAAAGTATGCCACCTAATGAAGCCTGCACAGAAGATCACAACAGCTTCACCTGAGGTGAAGCTCAATGAACCCAACGAGCATTTAGCATGTGCCTAACATTAGGCTTTGCTGGACGTGTGCATACATGAATTGGGTAAGCCCAGGGAGGGCAGTCAACACCAGCAGTCCCATCAAAACTCAGGGTACTGGGTTGTGTAAAAGTGCATTTCAGATCAGGTACGTTGAATGACATAAAATGACAGTGCAGTGCCTTCCGAGTGTGTATAGTTTTCATTAACAGTTAGGAAAAGTCACATGGCTTCTACCTATACCAACAATGAATTTCTAAAGGAAATTCAGTATTCTAGGGCAACAAGGCTGAGGGAGCAGTCTGCTGATTGACTGTAACCATAATGATAGAAAAGAAATAACTCATGTCCCCAAAACACGCTGCTCTTACAGGCTTTGTTTTGAGATCAGCCTACACTGGAGGTAGTAATTGCATGAGCTTATGAGCATGTAAGGCAGTCCCAAATTCAGTGTTTCCCTCAAATAACTGTCACTATTTTAGACTGAAGCATAGGCCATTTGAATGACTGAGCAACAACCCCTTGTCCCCTCGACTGAGAAAGGCTGCACACGAGAGCAACCTATTGCTTTTAAACTGATGTGGCTGCCCTATGATCGAGCACTGGAACTGCAGTGCAGGAGGTGAGTGCAGCTGACTGATGTGTGGAGTCAGGGCTGTCTCCAGACCATGCAGGCGGTTTTAATCTTCAGGCCTGTGTCCAAGCTTCCATCCCTGCTCTTCCCCAATGAATAATTTAGCTGTGTTCTGTTTTAAAGCAATGAATGATTGGACTGCAAATCCTCTGGAAGCAGATGAGACAACTCCTTGGCACTGCAGATAAAGATATTAGGTTGACAAAAATGTTTATTTCAGTGATAGCATCTGAGCAAGTTAAATTTGAGATCATGATGAGGTGGAACATGAGGCAGGCGGAGGGGATGTGGAGTGGGAGAATAAGGCTTGTGTGTTAGTGAAAAAGGAAAATCTTACCTATAACCCTGAGCTCTGCACTTGAATAGATGACACCATGTTTATTTTCAGCTATGCACTGGTATCTGCCAGAATCTGTCAGATTTAGATTTGATATTGTAAGTGCACCATTTTCAATTTGGATCCTTCCCTGAATATTAAGAAAAACATCTTTATTGATGATATATTTCCCATGGAAAATTTAAAATAAGTAAGAAATATAAATAGGACAGCATAAACACACAAAAAAATGGGTAAATGTAACAGCCTAATCATGACAACAGTTCTAAAAGAAGTGACAGGGCTGCCTCATGGTATGGCAATGGTGATCAAATACGGAGACTTGGCAACACAGTATGAAATCGATTCTTCAAACTTGCTCAGTTTCAGAGGCATTGCAATTGCAAATAGTCTTGTATTTCCCCAGAAATATGGACAAAAATTAGACTAGGCTCCTCATGACAGACCAGAGCATCCAAACTGTACAGATGGCACTGGCATTTTGTACTATTTAGAGATTTCACACATGCCATTTGCTAATGAGCTCTCTGTAATACTATGCAGAAAAAATTCCAACAGTCATTAAACACATATTTGAGTGCTTTAGAGCTGACAAACCAACTGAAGAACAGGGAACTTCTCACCTTGTTTAGTCTTGGAAAGCTTTATGAATTATAGTAAGAAGTGACTGATTTGAGAATGGAGTGAAAGGAAATGGCAAGATAAGGACCCAGAGACAAAGACAAAACCAAAAGGGCTTCTCCTTTGAGGAAAAACAGAAACAATAACTGACCAAAAAAAAAAAAAAAAAATTGCTCCAAATGCTCCAAAACCATTTTCTGATTATTTCTTCTTTTTTTTTTTTTTTTTTTAACTCTGGGCATGGCTTACTCTCACTTTCTGCCTTTTCCAAAGAGCATGTACTTAAAGCTGGCTTCACGGCAGAGTGGCTCTGCTTTCTATGGGTAGACAGAGCAGCTTAGCTCAGCTCCTTCCCAGACAAGTACCCCCCCAGTTTATTGCAAGGTGCTCCGCCACTTAGACCACATACAAAACAAGCCTGAGTCTCCATGTCCTGACCCTCTCTCTAGCATCCTGTGCTGCTCCTCTTTTTCTTCCTTACCAAAGATGGAGAAGGTGAACTAAGCAGAACAACCTCAGTAGATTTTGGTGATGGAGACCCAGCATAAAGAATTATTGCACTCAAGGAGCTGAAGAAAACTGTTCGCTATACAGAGAGAACTCCTCTCTGATGTCCCCTCAATGACTTAGTTCTACAGTTTATGGTCCTTAAACGTTTCCGGAGTAAGCCACACTAATGCCTTGACATCATGTCAAAAAGCTGAACAGCAATACTCAAAAGTGGAAAAATAGGAGACTGAACAAGAGAAGATATTTTTGTACTTACCAAGGCAAAAAAGCACATTACCCAAGTGAGACCATAACAATGCACTTAATACTCATCACCGAGATGAGATTTTGTTATTTAACCTGCCCACAAAACACTACCATTCCTTAGAGCGAGCATCTAAGTATAACATTCTGACAGGAAACGTTTTTCTGTGCTTAGATCAAATGACATAACCATCCACTAAATTTACTGGAACAGTTGCTCGTCTTCATCTTTGAGTGCCAATATTGAGGACAATGCACTGGCCAAAGGCAAAATGCCTTCCTGTGATGGGCTACTGCTCATAGTTTATATTCCTGATAACCTGAACTGGGCATATTTAAAATCAATATGGGTATCAGAAGCTTTTCAGCATTTCTGATTTGGGAGACAAAGTACCTTATCTTCCAAGTACATCTTTTCCCTGTCACCAAACGCATTACTCTCCAATAATTAATTTTAACAATTGTATTTAAAAAAATATCTGTATTACACTGAGGTTTGGATTTCATTCTTTGCATCAAGTAATTGTGACCTTGTGAATTTTTAGGATATTTGTCTTTTTTCATCAGCAAGTTTGAATATGTTCTCTCATTACCTTTAACAAAACAACAGCAAGTATAAGAAAATCATTTAAGTTCACTATTGATGCTTCATGGTTCTTAAGGTAAACCTTAAATTAAACTTCCCTCTCCAGTCTTTCCCTACATACATATTTTGATGTTTCTATTCCTTGTTTTTGGATCTGATTTTAGCTGTGATATTTCTGCCCATCATAAGCTGTCTTTGTGCATCTGGTATTGCAATTTTTGATGTTTCAATCTGGATGCTCTTAACAAACATACAAAACCCATTAATTTGATTAATTATGTGGACCTCTGCAAATTCTCACATGAATTATTGTTGATTTTACACAGCATCATGTTTTCAAAACACAATGTTACCTCAATTGACAGTTGTTCTCCATTCTTCAGCCACCTATATGATGGTTTGGGCTTCCCACTTGCTCTGCAGTCCCAGTATAAGGTGTCCTCTACAGCAACTTCGGTATCTTTTATTGTCTGTATCCAGTGAGGTTTTGCTGCAGACGAAATACACATTCTCATCAACAACGGCCCTAAAAAGCTATTGTTTCATATGAAAATTGAAGGGTTAATTTTCATGGCACTCATCAGTTTGCTGTGTTGACTGGTTTATACCAGCAGACATTCTCACTGGTTATGCTTCAAGTCACCTAAAGAAACAAATTACTCCCTGTTCCTTTTATACATTTTTATTACAAGCAATAAGCCAAAAGAAAACCAAGATTACAGATCACTAAAGCTGAACTAGTGAAACTAATATTGAAATCACTCACGATTAAACAACACAACTTTGAAATTGAGGTAAATGTACGATAAAGAAATTAGTGGTGATACTTTAATTAAATAATTGATGTGGCTAAATCATCAAATTAAGGTTGAAGAGAATCCTTTAAGCCCTAAAAAAAAAATTAATGGCATGCCAGCCTTAGGTCTAAATAACATTTAAATTGTTTTCTAATTCTAGTCAGTACTTAACTGGACGAATATGTGGATACATGAGAGTGTTCTAGAAAGCATTAGTTTTACCACAGCCTTTCAGTGATGCAAACCAGAATATGACCTTTAAAAAGTCCATTAAAATTGCTAATTTTTATACAAAGTCTTGATCTATTAATAGCATATAACCTTCAGAATTACCTAAAATACAATTACAACTATAAAGTTTAAAACATCTGTTACAGCTTCCATAGTGTAGGAAAAAGAAAAAGGTCATTTGACAAACAGACATCACTGCATGAAAGACAAGATTACTCCTTTAAGTGCTATTTCACACAAAAGCACAATAATGTTTCACATCTAATTCATATGAACTTCTTTCAACTTATTCAAATTACCAAAAATTATATATAACACATATAGATATATAGTACCTATATATGTTATTTCTCCAAGGAAACGGACATCGCATATGGAGAAAATGGGTAACAAGTAGGATGAAACTTGGCTGAAAATATATAGCTAAGGACAAAAGAATTTTCCAAAGTCAATTTGATTACCTTAAAGATCTTCCTAAACTGGTAATTTAGGAAAATCTTATAACACTCATTATCAATATATGTATGCAACATATATACATCTATATAATATATATGTATATAACACATCAGTGTACACATACACATGTATGTGTGTGTGGAATAATTGTTGATACATTAGGAAAAATTATTTTACAGATGAATTTTGGAAGCACAGAAGGTCAGATTAATCCCTGTTGAACTTCCTACTACAATGGAGTTACACCAGCAATTATTTCAGACCAAGGACATTAATGACTTGCTTACAGACACAAGGCAAGTCTGCAGCACAGCTGAGAGTTGAACCTGTTCCCTCGCCATAGGTGCAAAACCAGCAGACCAATAGCTGGATGGGGGCTGGTATTAACTTCACCAAAAATTATTCATTATTTTCTACTACATGACTTTTACATCATATATTCTGCAATGCAGCAATAAGATCTCAATGTCATCATGTACAGTATCATACTTTTATAATATCAAGGATTAATACTATTTGTGATTTATGTATACATACTTAGGATTGTCTTCTCATAAAAGAGCTTACTAAAAGATATTCATTGAGATATCAATTTAGGAGGTTTTGGAACTCAACCAGTATTGCTGATAGTGAAACCTTCTGTTCTTTGCTCTGTACATCTCTTATACCTCATGCGGGTTAACACTTTTCACTGATTTTCGGATGATCTTTATCAAGGTCAGGTCTAAAAGAATGTATAACCCGATCTTTGTGTCAGACAAATGTATTTTACTGATGTTAATTCTGGTTCAATCTTGAAAATTACTGTTACAACACTGGAGTTCAAGAAAGAGCCATTGCTTTATCTCATGTTGTCATCTGTTCCACATGCGTCAAGGTAAGATAAGCTCAGGACTCCATGTTGCCATGCTTCCTTCACTTTGCATACCTAAATTTTATGCAACAAGCAACAGTGCTTGAATTATTGATGAATCCATATGTGTGCAGTGTTTCACATCTGCTGCCTCTCTTTACTTGGAAGTGGGTTAACTATAGCTTATTTTCAGTTCCCGATCTTGCATTCCATTCCATTAATAGGAAAAACATTGTCTACACCATAAATCTTCATTTCAGGACTCTTCATGTCAGCCTCCATAGGAGGGTTTCCAAGGTCTCCATGGTACATATATAAATAGAAAGAGGGGGAAAGACAACCACTCAAAGCAGAAATGAACAGAACAGAGTTTTCTAAGCCACACTGTGAGAAATTTATGGTACTTGTAATTCGCAAGAGTGTTGATGTAGACTCCAATGATTTTCTTCAGGAAGGCTCTTTTTCTCTTCAAATTACTGATGACAGAATTCAGGAGAATGAAAAAAAAAACCTTTTGAATCTACCACATCTCAGAAGTCTTCAAAAAAGGCTGTAAAAGTAATAGAATCTCTTTGAAAAAGAACAATTCAACTAACCAGTTCAAAACTGAAAAGGCAGCTAAACAGGAGCAATTCCAGCTGGGAATATTGCTCTGAATGTTCTGAATCTTGGCCAAGATAAAGATATCTGGCCCACTTCGCAGCAGCTGAGAAAAGTGCAGACAGGTCATCAACCAGTAAATCTATATACCCTCTCAAAACATAAGCATGACATTCCATACCTAGCAATATTTTCTTGAGCTCTGTCTGACTGCACCTAAATGATTCTGAATATACAGCTTTAATCTTCTTGAGGTCTAGTTGCTGTTAGACACATGTGCTTAGAACATCTGTTTCCATCACCACTTCCACATCTGAGCTCCTGAAGGAAGCCTAATGACTTGGTAACAAAGCCTCATTCACTCATGGAGCTAATGTGTTGGCTTGTAAGTTAGACCTTCCTGAGAAGACACCATCCTCCCGTATTAAGCAAGTAATATGCAAGCAGGTAACATATTTTCATTGAGATGAAAAAAAGATGATATCCTGTAAGTCAAGAGGTTGGAAGTTAATGGAGTTTGTAGTGCAGGATCTAAGACTGTGACAGGAATCCATATTGTATGATAAAATTAAGAATTCTTAGGAAGCTGCAGTACAATCTTCATAAAAGATTCATATAGAGTTCCCTCAGGATGAAATACTTGTAGGTAACTGATTTTCTAAAGGAGGTTAGCTGTCACCCTCATGGTCAGTCACTTGGAAAAGCACCAACCTGTATTTGCTTCAGTTGCTTTTGCCTAATATATTCCTTGCAATACTCATGGTCCCACTGGCAAGAAGCGATACAAGGATAACTTTGTGCAATTTATCCCAGTGAGAAGATTCAGTCATCTTGTTTTTGGTGGCTACAATCACCCTTTTCTTCCAGCTAATTAGACCTGGCAGGTCATCCTGAAGAAAACAAATGTTGTTTCATTATGCTCTAGGGCATCCCTGTAGGCCATAAGAAAGCACCATTTTTTCATACTTTTAAGAAAACCTTTGCGACGACTGTTCAAGGGGGCTGACGTGAATGAAGACCAACTGCAGTAAGTGATTGCAATGAAGCTCTTGGAAATTGCTGAAGGAGCTTGCATCAAGATTTAATTTGCGAATAGCACACACAGTGCCTGTCAACACATGATTTTATACAGGATTTCCTTCAGAGTAGAAAAGTCCAATAAAAATCTCCTTTCAATTCTGTAAGCCATAGAACAGCATGAAGAAAAGTCAGAGCTTCAGGGCCCTGACTTTAGTCTAGGCACCAGAGAGTACTGAGGTCTGCCATGCCTTTACTTGGAGGCAGAGGACTATGGGAAGTCTTTCCAGAACAGTCCCTAATTGGGGCTTGCACATAAGATGCAGTGTGCTTATGCACATACTTTTACTTTGAAATTTACAGTATGAAAACTGGACTGGAAATCTCCTTTGAGAATACCTTTAGATAGCTCAGAAGTTGGGCAATAAATCGGAGTCAAAAGGAGCTCTCCGTAGTTCAACAGAAAGCTGCTATGAAGCATATTGGGAAAAAAACACCAAAAGAACCAGAAAATTTAACCTTCCTTCTTCTGTACAGTGCACCAGAAAGTTAGGCTATGACACTCATACCAATGCCTACAACAGTGATGAAACTTACCTTCAAACTCTGAATGACTTTAAGCATGAATTACACTTTTCTAATTAAACTGTGCCTAGAGAAGCATCTAAAACAGCCCTGAAGACATCCATTATGTGTATTCTACTCAAAAATAATAAGGTCTCATGTGACAGGTAATTGCTACATCATTGAGGAAAGTTTTAGTATGTAAAAAGAGATGTAAGATTTGTCTCCATAGCAAGGCAATTAACTTATTAGACAGAATTGACAATTAAAATCTATATTGATCAAACACAGCAATTCCTTAACATTATTTAATCATTTATAGCCTTGTATTTAATGTTTTGAGGACATCTCCATGAACAACAAAAATTACATATTACTGGGGGATCTGCCTCTGCTATCACAGACCACAGCAGCAGAATCTTTTCTTCCATTTTAAACATTTTGCCTTGGAAGTGTCAAGAATGAGTTCCATTAAAACAGCACATGCTAATTAAGAATGTCTTCTCTTCAATTATACTTTAAATTAATTGCCTCACATATCTCTAGTACATTACATGTTTAACTGCATCTTAAAATACAAAATGTAATTGTTTTATCACTTCTCATTTTTCCATGCCATGAAACATGTCCATGGAGTCTTTATGGAAAGGGCTAATAGCAATAACAATGGAATATACTAATAAAGTGAACGCAAATAATTTATATATTCAGGTTTTATATTAAATCAAAGTTAGATAATGTGTCCAATTTTTAGCACATTCTGAACTCCCCGGAGGGGAAAACTGGCATTAAACAAATGTTGAAACTGTACAAAGGACAAAAACCTGAATATTTGATATTGGGCTTTTATTGTTAAAATGCTTCATAAAAAAAATGAAAGATTAATAGCCTGTTAGTTATGCCACAAAAGAACTCAGAATATCTGTTTTAGAGTATCTATTTTAATGATAGCCTTCAACTATAGGCTGAGAGTTATATCTAAAACCCACAATAAATTAAAACAAAACTCAGTCCCACAACCCACTGTATTTTGATGAAGAGAGTTACAGATGTGCACAGAACTTCTAAATTGAACACATTTATACACATTCTTGAGGAAATTACAATGGCCTGAAAAACCCAACTTTCAGACATAAAATTTTACAGCTTCAGCTCATAAAACTAATCAGGAGAATAAGAATGTTTTGCTTCACAGCAGAGCAATGACGTGTTTCTAGCTTTTGTTTAGTACTAGCTTTGTGTTTCACTTGCAAAGAATCTTTCAAATTGTAAAAAAAGAAAAACATTCTATTTTTCAGTCACATGGAAAATTTTTGTCTTTCTCCTCTCGCCCTGATTTATATTTTCCACGTTATTTCACTATGACAACTTGGAAATCATTAACCCCAATTTTTTACTCGTTTTTGGGTAAGCCAGAAATGCGCTTTGTTCTACTGAGGACAGGAAAATAAATGATGTCACTGTTGAAATAAAAAGGCATTTGTCCATTTGCAATGCTTGTATTTTTCTGTATATGATTAGAAGACATTAGTCTTGCACTTCTACCAATAAAGTGTTTTAGCAGCAGCCAACAACCACTAACATTACCACACAGATTTGTGTCATGTTTGCCAGTACTAGTACCCACTATCTGGCAGATGGATATTTTTTAGTCTGAGTCTTCAGTATATTGCATTAGTTTCCCCAAATCCTCATCTGCTTTTAGAACAACTTCCTTAAATATTGATCTTTTATGGGAAGACTGAGTGGCATATGGTTAAATTTCTTTATCAGACAGATTTCTGAAGTTTGATAAGAGGTGCAGTGATAAGCAATCACAACATACTAACTTCAGCTACTATTAATCTACAGACAGAAT
This sequence comes from Forpus xanthops, assembly GCA_032466535.1. Taxonomy (NCBI): domain Eukaryota; kingdom Metazoa; phylum Chordata; class Aves; order Psittaciformes; family Psittacidae; genus Forpus; species Forpus xanthops. The sequence goes on from JASSUY010016802.1 coordinate 24,350, forward strand.
TAAAATCCTCCAAATCAAAAAGTGTTAAAATGATCCTATCCTGAATACTGACTTGTTGGCATTTTAGCTGCAACAACAAAGCAAGTAACAAAATAAGAAAGATTACTTAAATCTACTTAATTCTGCAGAATGGGTTTCATTAAGCAGAACAAATGAAATGAAACAGTTGGAGTGCCATTAATGCCATTACAGGTCTCATTATTCTTTTCAGAATAAACATCCATATAAGGGATGAATCTAATATGGGTAGACATTTATACTGGAATATGAACTCTATTCAAGGGTTCAAATCCCTTTCTGGATTTGTAATGAAAATGTTCACACTGCCACAAAACTGCAACTTGCTGCTTTTAATGATTAGCAACATCCTTTATTTCAGCTCCTTTACTGAGCAAACAGAAACTGTGAAGCAGGTCAAATATCTCAAGCTTGTGCGCTATTGTAATTACACCCCAAGGACTAATGAACAAACTTATTCTATTTCGCATGTAGTTAACACTCTGTCTTACAACTGCCTGATTTAAAACTTGGGTAGAAATACTGAGCCAGATATAAACCACAACTTGTTTCAAACTTTCAAGTAGTTAATAAAAGTCATTTTATAGAATCAAATGCACAGTGCCAAGTTTAGAATGACAGATGACAGTGGCAGATGAAGCATCTTCAGTCTTTCACTCTATGTTATTAATAGGATTTCTCAAAAAGCAGTAATTGCAATTAGTATATTAAAAATTCAGACTACTCAAAGTCCCCTGTCCAACTCAATGATGGAGCATTCATTCAGTTTAAATATTAACTGAGAAGCTGGAAAGTCTTATAACCTTATGAACCTTATATAACCTGCTGTGCCTTAAACTAAAACCTTCATTGATAATATCTACAATGCAGAAATCTCTGTGTTCTAGGAAACAGCAGCTTCCCATACATATGTATTAAACAGAAAGCACATTTGCTCAAAGTTGCTATGCTCTGTGCCTTTTTACACAACATAAAAACCATCTCTTTGGTCAAACATTCCTACATGAGGATAACATTTCAAAGCACAGTCTGAGACACTCTTAAAATTGCCATTTACCTAAAGAAAATTGTATCTGCTGAAATCTGGCTTTAACAAAGATTTAACAAAGCAAGAAAAATTTGCATTTCCTGTAAATGTGAGCCCTAAATGATCCCTCAAATAACTCCAAGAGAGTGAAAATCTAAAGGTCACCAACAGATCAATAAGTCTTTAAAATAAAGTCTTTCCATCATAGAAGAATAAGCATAAGCACTTCCTGCACTACACTTGGCAGCTCTGTTGAGCCTGGGCATTTATTAGAAATGTTATACAAAAACCTGGTGTAGTAGTCTGCGAGTAGTTAAGATGCCATGGATTTTTAAGCACAAATGCTTGGTAGTATTGCAGAAGCTATACATCCCAAAGTACCCTAGGGCAGTTTATATCTCTTGTGCAAAGAAGAGTGGGACTGAAGGAGAAAGTTTCCTACCATAGTAAGTGAGACGTCCTCTTGCAATATTTTTTCCTCTTGAGTTTTCAGTAATACATTCATATAGTCCGGCATCCTCCTGCTGGAAATTAGGGATTTCAATCATGCCATTGGATTTCCTCAGCTTTATTTTACTTGGAAATGGCAGACCATCAGTTCTTCTCCAGTTAATCTGAGGCACGGGGCTAAAGGGAAAATAATGGGATTTTGAACAGCTTTGCATAAAGTACGTGATTGTCAAAATTAGATACTTAACTCAGAAGTGAAAAAAATCTTGCTGTTAAAAGTGGTATTCATACTGGATATGACAGATGGGCAGACATTGGCAACAGATTTGCATACACCGGTTCTGTTTCATGTGCTGTCATTTATGATACTGAATTTTTCATTAGTATCTGTGTGAATGTCCAGCAATTTCTTGTAACTCTGCACTGGCCTCCCCTAAAGACAGGTGAGATTTACCAGTGACTGCCATGGAAGGAGAATCAAGGCAAGTCTTTCAAAATTCCTATCCCACAACAGTCATTCATTCTCCAATTCTAAAACCTTCACTCACCTAGCCGGGAAACCAAAACAATAACATGTGATCAAGTTACCAATCTGGCACTTACAATTACAAACATCTGAGAAAGCTGTCTGCAAATAAACCACAAAGTGGTAAGTAAACACATTTACGGTAACATAAGTGTGTTCTCAGATCATTTGTGAAGTAGAAAAGATATCAATTATGTGTGAAATATTCAGAAGTGAAATGTATTTCACCTATAATGGAAGAACAATATTATGACAGCATCAAGTACATTTAACAGTAAAACAGAAACTTCTCACAGGCTTCATCTTCTATGCAGAGAAAGCTGAGTTAGGTCAAAAGATAAATGCAAAACTGCACTGATATTAACTCAAAATAATTTGAAATTAAATGTAAATTCCTGCATTGCCAACATACACATTTTCGTACTACAGAAAATCAAGAATTACTCCAAAAATCTGCCCTCTTATTCTAAGGCAATAATTTTGATGACCAAAATATGATTTTCAGACCATATGACTGCCAGAACTCCACATCTCTTGTGCAGGTGAACCCTTATGTGCTTCAACTTTACGTATGGATGAAGCTGAAAACTTACTTTCCTAGTGCAAAGCATTCTAGCTTCACAGTTGAGCCTTTAGCTGCAGGAAGTGTCTCAGGAAACTGAACTTCTATTTTGGGTTCATATTCCCCCATCACACCTATAGAAGACAATTGAAAAAAGTTATTTTATAGTTTTAAAAGACTTTTTTTTCTCACTTCAGTACTGCATCACATTAAAAATCAAGTTTACTTCTCTTATACTCCAATTATAGAGAGAATCATAGGGTCCTACAAGTGAACTCACTGCCAGGCTTCACAGAGAAAGAGAAGCATGCAACACAGAATACTTTATCTTCTTATAAACCAATCAGTATTCTGAGAATGCATGAAAAGTCACACTGTAGGAGACAAAAGCATTCATAGATGACAATTAGATGTGTTATTTAGTCACAGTGCAGAAGGGAAGTCATACCATCAGTGCGCAGCACTAGAGGAGTTGGTGACCCAAGAACTTGGCTGTTGGTCACAGTGCTGGTTACAACACAAGTGTAATTTCCCACATCTGATGGCTCAACTTTGGCTATGTAGAGGTGACCGGTCTCTTGAGATACAAATCGCCGACTGTCCTCTTGTACAAATGATGGATATTCATTGAAGATCCAAGCAAATGACAATTCTAGTTGGTAATAAAAAAAAGAAGTAAAGATGTTTGGTACAGTTTTTCACATTTTTTCCTTCAAAGATTAAGCTTTTTATTACAATATTGACAATACTCTGTTATATACAGTACTGTACCGTGCAACAAATAGGACCAGACAGCTAATGACTGTCAAATCTGTATCTCCTCCAGCAAAAGAAAAAGGTAAAAGTAATGCAATGTTTCATGCATAGACAATTTTTTTTTATCTACCTTTTAATACACATGGAAATAAAAGCAGGCAGCCATAACGAGACCAAACTTGGCTAAAATGGAAGCATCATTCATTTGAGGGTTGAAACTAGATCTTATGGTCCTTTCCAATCCTAACTAATCTATGAGTCAGTAGCTACTTAACAACTTAGCTAGATGCTTAGCAGTTAGAACAGTGTAGGTGTATGTAGTGAAAGGAATGTCAAAAGAAGGATAAATTTTCAATAGGGCACAACACACAACAAATCTGTATTTTTAAAATTATATTTTAGAAATCTCTGCATATCATGGCAAAGCAGCCCTCGCTCCCGTTCATTGTGGTCATTAGAAAGGAAAAACCACACTTCAAAGAGATAAACTAACATTTGGCAAAAACTCCATTAGAACTCTGAGCTCTGTGTGTTCAATTTTAATTGGCAAAAGCCCCTTCCTGTGTGAGGCCATGTGTTTGTCTCATTCATATCCTACATAATCAAAGGAAATGAATTTTTAATGGTTTTCCAGGCAAGACATTATTTTTCACACAAGTGCCACTGAGTTGAAAGTTTATAAAAAGATCACAGTTTCTGCAAGTGCTAATTGGAGACTGTTACAGCTTGATCGACCTGCTGTCATGTTAAAATATCTTGTACCATTTGCACTGCCCCTACAAAATGGAGATGACCCCTTGTTGCACAGGTTTAATTTGAAAGTGCATAAATTTGGGTGCAGACATGAAATGGAGAATAGGCAATTTCCTAACCATCAGTGTTGAGTATGAATGCAACACTAGGGAAAGTGCTAACAGGATGTTGTAGTTTTAAGCCCAGCCAGCAATCCAGAACCATGCAGCTGTTAGCTCATTCCCCCTCATTCCTCCCTCCAACTCCCAGAGGGAGAGAAGAACTGAAAGAATGTAACTCTCATGGGTTGAAAGAAGAAAAGTCCATTAACATTAAGGTATAACACAAACCACTGCTGCTACCACCAATAATAAGGGAAATAACAAGGGAAGAGAATACAACTGCTCACCACCCACCAACTGATACGCAGCCCGACTGAGCAGTGATACAGGCCTTCTAGGTAACTGCCCCAGTTTATATAGTGGGTATGACATACTTTGGTATGGAATACCTCTTTGACTACTTTGGGTCAGGTGTCCTGTCTCTGCTTCCTCCCGGCTTCCCCTCCTCCCTGGCAGAGCATGAGGCTCAGAAAGTTCTTGGTCAGACTAAGCATTACTGAGCAGCAACTGAAAACATCGTTGTTATCAGCACTGTTCCCAGGCTGAAAGTCAAAAACACAGCACTGCCCCAGCTACTATGAAGGAGAAAAGTGACTGCTACTGCTGAATCCAGGACATAGGACAGTTTAACACAAGGTACAATTGTGCAAATGAAAATAACCATATAATAAATGAAATTATTAAAATATTTATGGACTGGCTAATGCAAAGAAATCATTAAATAAAATGGCTTATCATAATTGATCTTAATTCTCTTCTATCAATATTTAAACTCCTTCAATTAGCATAGTTTTACAGGGGCAGCGTCTATGAACAATTAACAGAGTCAGGATTTTTCTTAAGTTTAACTTATGTTGAGAAGTATTTAGTATTGATAAAGAGCCATCTACCCTTCCAGACTTGCAGCATGTCTCTTCAGTTGAACCTATGGCTTTTAATAAAAGTTCCTTCCTACATGACAAGAGAAGTACAATTTATTTATGGTAAGGAAGGGTAACAATGATTTGCGAAGTAAAGAAAGTGTAAGTAGCACAGTGGACAGTAAAACCCTAGGATCTAGCTTGACTTCAGTCAGATTTCCGAGTTATGCCACAGAAGTCCCATAACAAGTCAATGAATATTCATATAGTCACCACCATCAAGAAAATTTGTACATCTGTTCTCTCCTCTTACAATATAAACACCAAGATGTAATTCTCAATGGTTTGCTATTGAATTGAGAGGGCATGTTGAATTAGTGCTGTGCAGCAGGGAGGTGGCATCTGGGCATTGCTCTGGCTGTGGTCTGGCATTATCCTATGTCTACCAGCCAGTTCAAATTAATAAAAAATAATAATAATAATGATAAAGTACACATGAAGAGTTTGAAAGGGATTATGACCTCTTTGACAACAAAGATTATACGGTCATGCTAACTGAGAAAGACCAGCAAATAAAGCATAATTCCATTTCTCCAGAGCAGCTGGATGAAGAGTGTAAGCACAAGGCTGAGGGAGAGGCTGTAGATAAAAAGAAGTATCAAATCAAGAACTGTAATTAATAAACAAATAAATCTACATTTTCAGCTCCGAATCAAGCTCAGACATCCATAAGACACAAACGTGTGGGAAGCCAGGCCTTATTGGTTTTGGTATTTACTGAGCTATTTATTTTCCTTAGCTCAAGCTATTATTTTATTCTAAAAAAAGAAAAAAAAGACACAAACCAAAAATTAAACAGAAGACGTAATTCAAAGCATTCAAAGGATACAGACATATCTGGATACACAGCAGGAAAATAAGCAGCTTGAATTCGTTCCTATTACATTGGGTTATGTCAAGAGTAAACTCACTGAAATCAATCATTATGACTATGAAAGCCATGCAAAGTGCATTCCAGTTTAATTGGATTCTTCAATAGGCTATGAATAAGCACTCCTGGAAACCTAATTTCCCATTCAAGATATTTTCATCAACTCTCTTAAAAGAGGAGCATGGTGTTTCCTTACCAGTGCCCACAGCCACTCTCTCATTTTATATTTATTGTACTTTATAAAATTCTATTCTTATTTTCTAAAAAAAAAAAAGAAAAAAAAATCATATTAAACGACTTTTTTGGTGATTTATTGTGTTTACACCATTTGCCCGTTGCTGATCCTAGCGCACCTCAAGGGACGTAAACTCACTCCTTTTCTGTCAATTACAACTTTTCACTTGATTTCCTGTTATAAATGGAAGTAATATGTCTCTCCTGGCCTTCCTCAGAGATCTAAGCCTTTGCTTTCCAATGCATTTTTTCATTATTTGGTGACCATAAGTGGATAAGGTATTGGAAATTACAGTTATTACTCAATTTTTATTTGCTTACTACATCTTGGTTGGCTTTTCCTCTTTATTTTGCATTATTTGATTATTATTTACTGTGCAGTCTACAAGCCACAACACAGCAGGTTCATATTGTTCTTGGCAATCTGTTCCCCCAAGTGTTCAATTAAAAACTGCTTATAAAATCACCTGTCATTTTTTAACTCAAATTATTACAGACTTCAAAACTTAAATCAGCAAAGTCTTTGAGGTCTACCATGGTCATTGCCTGCCATCTACAAGCCATAAAAAAAACCCTCAAAACATACCTTAATTTCCTATGTTGTTAAAGTAACATAAGGGGGTAAGCCCCAGACATTCAGTTTTTAACTGGGTTCAAAGTTAGGCCTTAAGCTTATCTCCATGCTTTTGAAAAGATTGCTTTTAATTGTATTACACATTTTCTCTGCAAGGCTGCAACACATCAGTTGGAGACTGCTGATGGAACCAGGGCAATTTCATTACTGCAAACAGAATTTAAGAGACAACAGTAGTTAATGTAAAGCCAAAACTATAAGTGAATTCAGGAATTCAGCAAAGCAAAAGTTTGGGCGTGAGCCATGTAACCGGAAGGAGAAGGATAAAGTTTTATCCACCACATACACAAATTTTGAAGGTCATTTCTTGCTCCTTTTGTTCCAAACCATCACTCCTATGCACCTGCTTAATAGTATCTGCTAGCCTCATAATTCACATCTAAATTTGATTTCTAAAATAACCAAAAGTAAATGCTGTGAATAATATTCTTCTGAAATAGATTTCAACTTCTGTTCAAAACTGACTAGGATTCAGTTAGTAAAGCAGATGTTTCCATAAACAGTCCTGAAAAGAAATTAAATCACTAGATTTTGAATGCATCAAGCTCACTGAAGCAGAGGTTTTATGTTCTATTTTTTTAAATTTAATGTCACTCATTGATACCCAACTCTATATTCTCTCATACAGTTCTCCTATTCAGAATTTACTGTATTCTGTAATTGAGATATAGAGGCAAGCCAAAATATCCTAGTGTTTTCTGTCTTCAACTGGCACTCTGCCTAACTCGCAGGATGTTATATGGCTTCTGAAAAACTGTGTGCAAGAAAGCAATCAGACAAAATTTAGCAATGACAGAAACTATAATTAAAGACATGGAAATTGGTAACAACCAGCTCCTTTGAATTCTGAATTATCTACCTTAGAGTTAAAAGTAATGGAAAAGTAACATTGATTTTGAGAGGATAATAACAGATTTCATAATTAAGGAAGAAACCAATTAGCTCATCATTTGGCCCAGTTTCAGCTCAAATTGTGATGAACCGTCAGAAAATGGAGAAAAGCCTCTTGCTTTGTGGGTGAACATCACTTGGGAAAGCGTAAGCTCTCAGGGTACAGACAGGAAGCAATCGGGTATGGTTCCGTGGGGCAGTCACACAGAGTCAACACTGCTGAGGACAGCTCTGCACGTCTGCCTGCAAAGGAACCCCTAGGAAAGTGCCAACAAAGTATTTAAAAGTAGGACATTAATCTGCATGAGGTGAAAGTGCATCAGACTCCCAGGGGATGCTCTTAACCCTGACGTAAAGTGGATTTAGTTCACTGCAGCCTAATCCTCAATAGGATTACACTATGTTCTACCTTACACACAGTAACTTCAACATATCATTAACTACTTTTCCTACTTGGGCAAACTCTAGCTGTTTTATTCCAGTTAGTTCTTCGCCTCAAGTAGTCTATCCTTCCTTTGGCAAGCCAGCACAACCAGCTGCAACTGGACTTTAGCCAAGAAAATAGGCAATACTTTATCTCTGCCATAAAATAAATCACAACTTTGGTTTTTTTTTTGTGAACATTAAAGGATGTTTTCAAACCTTATGCACCGCAGGCAAAAGACAAGGTTAAAATAGGTGTAATGTCTTCCCAACTTGGGGAAAATGATTTGGAGATTTGTGCAGGCTTCTGAAATTCACCCCCAAACCCTTTAGAACAATTCCCTTCTTTTGGCTGAAGGTGGTTTTGTCCAGACAAAATGTAAATTGCATGATGGGAATTCAAGTCCAGCTACAAAAAGTGATGAACGTATCCTGAGAAACTCACTGTATTCCAGAGTGTAATGGAAAAAACTGATTGGAAACTAACATATATCATTGATCATTTTGGCATAAGAGGTGAATTATCTTACAGACAAAATACAAAAGATCAATATTCAGCATGCTGTGCAGGTAATCAGGCATTAACTTCTGTGCATGGAATAATCCAAACCAATGAGAGTAGTGCAAGATCTCTATGTAATATCCTGCAATTTCAATCTACACACTTAATGAGAATATTAAGAAGTTTTAGCTGAAATTGCAAGGCTCCTACTTCAGGCTAATACCTAATTTTCATTTTTAAATGGAATGTGGTCAGAGTTCACTCATTCTCTCATTTCGAAATGAGCTGGTGTGATGTCAATAAAGATGTGATCCTTTACACACAGTTGCAGCATAAAATGTATTTATCTTTACTGCCTCCTACCTATAACACAACCACAGAATAATTGCCCAGTCACTGTGACCTGTCCCTGGCTGCCCTGGTGGCAAAGCTCTGGTGATGTAGAACAGCCCACGGAAGGCCTGCCTTTCTCTACACTTGAGTTTTCACTAAGTCTTTCAAAGAAGCATCAAAAGCAAAGCACAGCATTCTAATTAAAACATACACATTTCTAAGCTCATCCTTCTGAAACACAGATGTGCCAGCCTGGCAGTGTTGGTTTGTTAGTAATACCACAAAAACCCTCACAGTAAATAGGTTTCCAAACAGCACAGCCACTGGAAAAGCAGCTCAGTTACACAGCCCTGCTGCTGTCTCTTCACTCATGCTCTGCTGTCACATAGGGGATTTGACCATTAGCCAGTGTTGTTTCAAACTGAACTTGACCTTCTAACATCAAAGTGTCCCTTAACTGGCAGGTTAAATGCTCCTTAGTGCTCTGAAGGAAATCCAGATGCTAATGGGAAACTCAAAGAAAATCCTTTTCTACATTCATTTTTCAATGCTGTGTAAAAACTAATTTTGCTTTCCCTGTAGTCGTGCTGGATGATGATGGATTAGATTCTCTTTATCACACCTCTGAACTAATTGTTTCAGACTAGCTGTGTCATTTAAAGTATACAGGCTCCAATCAAATTGCCTGTACTTTGGAAGTATGCAAAGTAAGAAACTGCCGTAGGAAGCAATATTTAAATACATACCCATTAGCCATATCCATTTCAAATGACAAATTGTTCTTTTAATCACCTCCCTAGAACTTTATGTTTAATTGCTCAGAGCATTTCTAACAACTCTGTTGTGCTTTTTCAATAGTTGAAAGTATTTCAAAATTGCTCCCTGCCTGTAATCATTTTGAGGCTAAAAAGACCGCAGTCTAGTTTATTGCTCAACTAATTTCTTCTGAATGCTAAATATTAAGAAGATAAACTAAGGGAAACTAATGGAAATACCCAATTGTAAATTTTCAAAGGATCTCACTAATGTTGATAAGTGGAAGTAGTAATTAGTGACAAATTTTATTTGGTAGTCTTGCACTGATTTAGGAGAAGGTACTTGGTAAACCCCAGCAACAAACAAAAACCACTTTCAGTACTCTTAAGGAGCGTAATGATCAGCTATGGCTGTGTGCTGGGACCACAGCCATCTGCCTTCTGCCTCTTCCTAATCAATTACTCTGCTTCCAAAGAAAAACTCAAATATTTTAACGGAGAAAATAAAGAGCTGGAGGAGAAAACCCCCTCAGTGACAGTTTAGGATAAAAATAATCTTGGTAGAGGGCCAAGACCAGTTATTTTCTACAATTTCCTCCTCTTTTTCCCAAGGCATACTTAAGATACCTGGGATGAGCCATGTGGAAAGCTTGATCAGAATTTTTTTCTTGCCATTTAGTTCATCCTTATCTACCTGCCCCTCTTTCTTTCCATCCCCAACCCCTTCTTCCAACAAACACTCCAACCGCAAGAGGCACAGTTTCCCATTAAAATACTCTAATCCCGTACTGATGCTTTTTTCAGTTTGTTCAGGAAAGAGGGCTAATGAGAGCCGGCATCAGCAACAATGTGCACACCTCAAAGTTTTTGAGGCCCTCTAGAGCACCCACGAACATTCTGTTGATGAAAATTGTGCAGTATTATTCCCACAAAAGCCTGCACTACCCTTTGCTTGCTCTGACAACAGCTACATTATCCATGATACTACTGTATGTACTTAACTCTTGGTGCATCTTTAGTGGAAATCAAATGTACTGCAGACAGGAAAAGCTCATCTAATCTTCTGCAAAACTCCTCCCTGGGCTATTGGTGAAACTGGAGCACAGGTTTATCAAAATAAAGTGTTTTGGAAAGACTGCATTTGATAAAGTACAGAACAGACAGAGAGTCTCTGTAGCACTGGTTTGTTACCAGTGGTGAAAATAATGCTCTGACAAATAGAAATCACTGTAAAACCCAGCTGTGAATGGGTATTACTGTCCTTCATGTGAACAAATCTAAGTGTCTCTTGGGTACCACTTGATTTCAAACTGTCAGCTGAAATTTGTGCAGATGAAGATGACAGCACCAGCAGGACTATTGCAAAGTATATTTTTAAATAAAAATACCATTTCTCCTTGGCAGATTGAGAACAGCTCGACAACACTACAGAACTATTTTTATGGCCATTGCTTTTACAATATTCAGCGTACTAGTCTCTTTAGAATCCATTTTTGTACAAAGACCTCATAATATGCTTACTGGAAGTATGATTTATTGCTTTTGCCCGGATAAGTGTCATCCACAATCTACAACAAAACAAAAAGTGGAAAATCAGGCTTTTTTCAACCTTCTGAAAACACACTGATGGGCAGCTGAAAAGAAACCGTACTTTGGAATCTTATCAGTTTGGTTTTGCTTTGCTTTAAGGGTATGAACTGCTTCCAAAGCCAAATATAGTACAGTTAATTCAATTTACAGGAAAAAAAAAAACAAAACCAAAAATCAAACACCAAACCCCCCAGTATTCTGATATTCATGAGCTGCAGAAAAGTAATCAACATATTAAAATATTTCTGGCACATGAGATACTTTCCATGCCATGTTATTCATGAATAGCATAGACTTGTTGGAACATGTAGGTCTCCAAATGGTGATACAAGGGGCATTAACAAAAATTTGCAAGTCTAAATACTAATTTGCAAGAGACATGACATTATTCATTGAATGACTTGTCATACCAAACAGTGAGCAATAAATTGGGTCCTAGGTTTTCATGATCTAATATTTCCTGTCAGCATGTCACAACTTTAAAAAGATATGCTATAAGCTAAATTGATCCCTATCCTTCAAATACGGCCTTGTTTATTAATTAGGTCCACATTTATGAGGGCATGGTAGGAAGATGGAGCACACATTTCTGCTTTATATGTAGAAATATCCTGGCCATGTTGTATGAAATAGGAACACTGAGGCTAATCATGAATATAAGATAAGTAGAATTTCCTTGCAACTTTTAAGCAACAGCTTGTCAGCACCACAATGTTCTTTCCATTTACTTAAGTTCGTGTGGGTTATGCTCATATTTCACATAGTAATGAGGTAACAGGGTGTATATCCACCAACATAAATCTGATGCCTGTTTTTTCCAAGCAAGTCTTAACTCTTTGAAATTTCTGGATAACTATCAAGCAAGTCTTCACTTCTACCACTGAAAAATAAAACCATCTCTTTCTCTGTATATAAAGCAGCTCTCAACCCACCGCAGACAAAAGAAAAGGACTATACCTCATTGCTTCCTCCCCTCCCAAAAAGCAGAATATACCTCTTAAATCCAAAACTCATGGCAAGATCAGTAGAACTGACTGTATTAAACAAATACAAATCACAATATATAGCAAACAGAAATAACTGAAGACAAGCTACATGATAACCAAGATAAAATACAGTAGTAACAGTCGGTAAAACACTAAAAGAACTTGCAGATTTGCTTTACTCTGGGCTTTGTCACTCAGATACTGATTTTGTTCCAAAAAAGAGAAAAATCATTTTTAGATCTCCATATGTCTAGCCTTCTCTGTTCCTGGCAGGATGGGAAAAATTAGCATCGCATGAATGTTTTTTAGCTGGCTGCATGTTAAGTGTGTCCAATATTAAGTTTTGTATGTTGAGATGTTTGTTATAGCAACAGTCCTTTAAAACCACCAAGACATAAGAGTGACCCAGTAAAAAGTGAAAATCGCTACAGAGACTTCAGTAAAATTTAGTGGTTATGACAACTTGAAAAGATGGCAGGAGTTCTGCATAAGTCAATTTTAGATGTCAGATTATCTTTTGAGTATGTGGGTGAGTTGATTTACTGATTTGTGGAGAACACAGGGTATTTTAACAGGTTCCTTGTGACAGAATTAAAATTATATACAGAAGTATGGTCATGTAGAACGACGACAGATGACCATCTTAATTATCCAAAACACGCTGCTTAATTATAAGACGCCATTATACAACATAAACCCCAGTTGAATTAGTAAGATATTTAGGGCAGAGTCTAAACACAGAGCCAGTCAGTTATTCCTTCTCCCATACAGCAAATTTCCAACAAGACTGTTAAAAAAGGTGAAATTCACTAACTCTAAAGAAAATATTCTTACAGTTTGCAATACAGTTCATGTTGAACAGCAGAAATGCAAAACTGATCTGAGCACCCTCAACTGGAAATATTGAGCACCACCTTCCTCCTATCGTACACAAACAGCCAACACAAAAACAAAGCTAAAATACAAACTCAGCGTCAGTTGACGCGTACAAGCTTAAACAAAGCTTAATTTTGGTTTAAAGGGTAGATGCCCATACCCTGATGGAACTGGAACTGCAACCTTCAAAAGAACAAAAGTACGGCTAACCGCAGGAACAATTTGCTCTCCACTGAAGGGTTTCCTATCACCTATGTAAATACTTGTGGCTAAGATAAGCAAACAAGAACAAATATGCCAAATTGTAGAGGGGAAACAGTTTCCTTTTCCCATGCTATGATTTGATTTTTCTTTTGGGATGAACATTGGTCACTATTGTAACTGGGATGCTGTATATGGAGGAATAATCCCAATTTAATCCATCTCTTCTTGAAGACTTCTTACTGAAAATATAAAAAAATAAGTGCAATTAAACTAGCAAGAACTTAGGAATTGCATGAACATGACAGAATATTAAAGAACAATATTTTGGAGGCTAAAGGGGAAGAGAAAACAAAGTGTTTGAGAAGGGGTTTACAATTAGTATTGGCTGAAATTATTCAATAACTCCATTCAACAAATATAGAGTCAAAGAAAAAAAATCTGATCGAGGGTCTGGAAAGGGCTGAACAGCCCTCAGACCAGGTCAGCTGTTCCTAAACCATTCCTGCTATTCCTAACAAACTAGCTTTGCTTAACCGACCTGCATTCTACCGCACCAGATCTAAAGGTACTCTACATTTGATGTCACTGCTGTAGGTATATTTTAGCAAAGAAAGAAGGGGAAGGATTTTTTGCACTTGGTCCCATGTCTCCTGAAAACTTGACTGGTTAATCCTTTATCACTCACAGAAATCCAAGGACCTTAAATACTTCTGGTACCAGCCCTCAATTCTACTTGATAATTCAGGGAGCCCTCAGCTCTCTCTTTTTTTCCACAAGTAACACAGTGTGGGGGTGTCGATCATACCCCATCTGCTGACTGCAAAATAAATTCTCACCTCTTCCACATGTTGATTTAAACCACTGTTCTTCACAATGTGAGCATGTTTTATATCACCTCCTGTTCAACACTTCAAACTTGAACATTGCCAAAGTCAGGCAGAGTTGTAGTCAGTTTGGCAGTCATCTCTGGGGGTATACCCATGCAAGAGACATGAGTATAAGAAAGGCTGGGGTAATATGGTCTTTAGACTGCACAGAGAAGCAAGATTCAATCATTCTAATTCTTATAGATAGCTGGGAGAATGACCCATTTTCTCTACAACTGAAAAGACAAAGCTGTTGCAAGGCTATAAAGATGATTTAAGAGTACATATCAGTTTAGAGAAAGAAAAATTCTGCAAGCTCAGACAGTTGTAAAATTGCCACTTTATAGCTGTGTCTGCTTGGACTCCAGCAAATTTAAGAGGCCACAATACCTATATTATTCTATTCAACGTTTAGCTTATATTACCTTGTTTTTGCAATCAAATATAATGTATTAACATCGCAGCCCTTCAATAATGAGACTCCACATCAATTAAAAGCAAATAAACCTGGTTCCTTTCAAATATTATTTGAGACTCAATAGCAATTAGTCAAAGACTGGAGATGCAGAATGAATGATAAAATGTACGGGCAATTTCTGGTCCAGCAAGTATCCACATAGGCAGTTTTCTCCCCCTCCTCAAGGCAGCAGTGTTTTAAATTATACCAGCATCATTACATTACACTAACAAATGTCTTGATTGTAAGAACACAGGCAGATACTGCCATAATTAAAGACAACAATTTACTCTTTGCAACTGTCTAGACATACAAAAAAACTAGACACATCAAGGCTTGGTAACTATGATTGGGCAGAATGTAATTCCAGAAAAAAACTCAATTAATTACTGGAAATATCACAAAAATCAGACATGTTAAGTGCACAAGAATTACTAGGAACTAGACAGGCATTTCAACGTAGAAGTAAATCCTCTTAAGTACTTCCCTCCCCCTCTTTGTTTTTATTTTTCTTCTCTGTATTTACTTCACAAACCAGATTTCCTTCTTGCTCTCTCTGAAAGACCTTCCTTCTGCATTTCCAGGGAGATATTCCACTTTACAGTCAATCTGCTGTGGTTGAAGCACAAAGCCTGGAAAGTCCTTACCTCCGGCCCTGGGTGGTGGTCCACAGAGCAGCACGACTCCCTGCCCTTCTCGAACTGACACAGCACTTCTTATTTTCGTCCTGGAGCTTTCAAGATCTGTTTTTTGAAAGAAAGGTGAAGTGGATATTAGGAAACAGAAAAGAAATATACAGGAGCTTCAAATTCTCAAATCCCAGAATCACATCTCCTTGTATGCAACTAAATTCAATAGCATCAAGAGCCCACTGAGCTCCTCTAGCCAACTGTAAAATAACACTAAGACCACAGCTATTCAGTAACCTGGTATTTGTCTCCTAAACCAGAAAACCCTCAACCACCTCCCTGCAGCAGAATCCCCGTAACACTGCTAAACTCTGTGAAGGCATGGACTTTGCACACCAGTGTACTAAGCAGCGGTCTGCTCTGCCTGGCTCTAGGTCTTCTGTGATCACGTTAAGCCATGCAAGAGGAGAAACAAATGCTACCATGTGTACATAAAGGCAAATATTTCATCACAAATCTATAGTAACTTTCCCATTAACTGGTGACTCAAGATCCAAGAAATTATGGCCTCGTTATAGCCCCGAGTTAAGCTAGATGTGACATGCAATGCAGAGATCAAGATTCTACACTAAGATTTTCTCATGACTAAACCACCTTTTTTTTTTATAATAAAATCAAGGAAAAGAAAATCTGAAAAATGCCTTTTATAACCTTGTAAAGGACACTAACACATTGCTTTAAAATAAGGCTGTCTTTATAGCCCAGCATAAGAGAAGTAGTGAACTGACCAACAGTAGCCATTTCCCAAAATACAGTATATTTTAATACTGAAAAGCAACAGCTGTTACAGTCAGGAAACTGAACAAGAGCAATTAGAATTTCAATGCTGCATTTAAAAAATACATTTAATTCTGCAATAAGATATTGCTGTGTTAGTCTTTGTTGCTGCACATAAAGCTCATGAAAGGGTTTCTTAAAAAGGCTATTTTCAGCTTTCCACCTGAATTTTTTTGCAGGTAGGTATCAGGGCCTACATTTTCATGCATAGAATAAATTGTGAACCTTCTGCTAGACATGTTGTTGATGTCACATACAACCACAGCCAAACTGATTTCACCAGATCAAAATAGCATGCCCTGCAATTTGTTTCAGGCCCTTAAGCATTTTTTCTCTGCCCTCCATAACAATACAGATTGATTACTCAACCCAACACAATTCCCCTGAGTCAGGAAAGGAAGAACCAAGAGCTGACAGTGTCCCAGAGGACACACACTGTTCTATATCAGGATGAAAACAGCTATGCAGTTTGGACTTCAAAATTTACATAAAGAAAAAAAAATCCATTTCACACACAATGAATTTCGCCCAAATTTCCACTCTCACCTCACAACCACTGCAAGCCATAAATCTTGCGGAATATGCATAATCTCTGTAATTAAAATGGAATTATTCGTATCACTGCTTTCTAATCACATGCTCATTTACTGCAAATATAGACTTTCAGAAACACAGATGTCTTTGTGCTGTCCAACATACTGCATGAGCAGGATGGGACTGGGCTGGGAGCACCTCTGGAAGGGATGTGACCTGGGAACATGATGAGGCATTCAGCAAGGCATATCCTTATATCCCGCAGGTACTCAGTGAGACCAACCACAGCTCTGCAGTTTGATCAGTTGCACTGTTGCACTGCAGAAGTTATTAATCACTGATTGCAGATGAAGACTGTTGTCACAGGGGAATAGTTTTTTTGGGAAACAAGCAGCAATTCAAAATCCATCAGAAAATGAAGAATATGAGCTATACCACAATGAAAGAGTAATTTTTGACTAATTAGCAGGAAGCTCTCCATCCTACTTTCTAGAGCAGTGAAGTACCAGACTAATCATGCAGCTGCAGAAATATCATCACTTAATTCATTTATATACTTGTATCTTCTCTTGACATATTGTCTGGCACCACTATGAAAATAACTAACAATCACCATAGAAAATAATAACAGAGTTAATTCTCTACTAGCATTATACAACAAAGTCCAAACCTCTGACCTTGGAAAGTACTTGCTGCTTACATGTAAGACTCTAGTTTGATTTTCAGGCATCTCTGTAGCATACTCAAGTATTAAAGGTCAAAACCAGTCATGTTTGGTATAATAGCAGGACAGATTATTTGGTTCTGAGGGTTTTTTTTCTTGTATTTTTTCTATTAATAAAGCCAATGTTCTAACTGCAATAACACCAAAGAGCAGTGGTGAATCTTCTAACAAAACTTGGTATTACATGAAATCATTGGGAAGGAACATTAAGTTCTCAGAAAACTGACAGGGTAAATAAAATGCCACAAAAGGTGGGCAAATAATGGAAATGACTCTTTACTTTTCAGAGATGGATTTATGTCTCTGAAATCAAGAGGCTTTTACTCTGCTGAAATGTCTTAATAGATAAAACTGGAAACAAAGGATGAGGATAAGAACAGAAGATAGTCTTGAGAAGTGATGAGCGACAACAGGACTTGTTTTCCAGCATCCCAAGGGGTAGCAATATTCCATTGTTTTACTTGAAAGAAAAGGAGAAAACCATATATATATACACACACATGGATTGTCTTATTAGATGCTTAAAATTTTATCAACTTTCTCAAACTGGTCACCTAAATAAAGCTTTTTCATTAGTTTCTCTTGCCTACACCTCTTTACTTGCTTGCTTCATCTGAAACGCTGCCATTCTGGTAGGAAATGAGCAAATTTATAGCTACTTTACCTGGCAAAGTCTCTAATCGTAACACTGAAATTACTTTGTTAAAAATGTTACAAATACCTGTCAACACAAGGAGGAAAAGAAAAAAAATCAAAACATCCAACTTAAAACCAGTCTAGAACTGTGCAATTTGTAAATTAAGTGGGTTTATTGCCTGGTTATAGTTTGCCAGAGAAGAAAGTTTAAAATTAGCAACTTAGACTTTCTTGACTCCTGAAGAAGCATTTTCTTCTCCCTTCCCCTGCATATCTGCCTTAGTTATTTTGTACCAAGTACATAAAGTTACGTCAATTGAAATACACACGCCATTGCAGCAAAATGGGATCAAGAAAGTGTAATTCAGCTTCACTGAAAAGTCTTCCATTTTGCCCAAGAAGGAGAACAATAAATGTGTTCTTGCACGCACAAAGAGCAAGGATATGAAAACCACATATTCCAGTGGGTTCTCCTCTTCCACTTCGTAAGTTAAGTTTAAGCTCAATTCTAAGAACCATTTTGAAATATAGAGTAACAGTAACATTAGCATTGTACCCTGTAATACCCATTTTAAGTAATTTGGAACAGAGGCATGTAAAAGTTCATGTGATACTCATGACAATTAAGAGATACAGGTCTGTTAACTTAGGAGGGAAAAAGAATACATTATGTAAAGCATCTGTAAAGGTAAACCAGAGCTTGTTCTTGTCCAACATCGACATGTGAGAAAGAATTAGAAACAACTTCTCTTCATCTGCAGAACGCACGCCTGCTGACTGCCATCACTGCAGTTTACAGCGAGTACCTTCTAGAACATTTCTGGCTTGCATAATCAAGGAAGGTAAGCAAATGGATCACACAAGATCAGACCAAATGTTAAGTTTATGCTTTGAAAAGACACAGAATACCCTGTCATAAGAAATCCACAGAAGTTTTGATTACAAAGCTGCTCCAGACGCGTGACTTGCAGCTTGTGGCAGCACTGAACTGTATCACATTTCCCAAGGAACCTGTGTGATGTTCTACTCCTAGTTACACATATCTCTACACAGGGTCTTCAAATGATTAGTTGAAGCTACTAAAAATATACCAACTTCTAATTATTTGGTTGTTAAAGTTTAAGTACTGCACATGACACATTCACTCCCTGGAGAGAAAGAGGACTCGGTAGGTTTCCAACTCCAAGCCCAGTGACATACAAGTATCTTACTACACTTACATCAATTGATAACGCATCTTCAACACACATTTATTAGCAATCTGACCATGCTCTGATAATTGCAGAACAAGGGTTCATGCTCTACAAATCTAATCATCCCAAGAGCCACTAAAATATTTATTTCATTACTTCATTAGACACATTATTATTAAAAGCAACCAAATTTGTTAAACATACTTTATGTATAATTCTGCACTGGTAGAATGTTCAAGTACGTAAATGAGTCAGACGACCAATTCTTAACAGTTTTCCTGAATAAGCAATTCTGATGTAGGGACTCAGTTTGATGTCAGCACATAATGAAGTACTAATTCACAACCCGCTCACCCTGGTAAAAGTCGCATTCTTTAAAAAGAAATTAAATACCAGTCTCTCAGCTCTTAAGAAAATGTAACAGCCTCAGTGCGCTGTAATAGCTACCTTGGTAATGACAACTTCTGGAGAAAACACAGTAAGACAAATTTGTTTCTTCACTACCACCTAAACTGCATATATGCACAGGAAATCTTCCCCACCATTCTACCTCCCCAAATTAGCTATACAGAAGCAATTCCATGGCTATTTATACTACATCAGACAAATACCAGAAACTGAATGTATACCTGGCATAATTACAAGTTTCCTAAAAATACATGTATCCTCTCAACAGAACAGTTGGAATACATGGCCTGTTAACCCCAACACATTGCCTGCAGACATAGAGAACTTGAAGGAAGCACAGAGCTCATGTGGAGAAAGTGAGACTTTTCTGCTGCTTTCCCTGAGCTTCAGATCAAGCCCAAGGGAATCATTCTGGGGTGGGAGGGAGGGTAAGAACAAAAATTATCTCTGTAATCATCAGTTGTTGGAGGTAGAGAGGAGAAAAATGTTATCAGTGCAAAAGTGAACATTACTTAAAGTACGCAAGGAATGAGGGTGATTTGTCACTCGAGAAGAGATTCACAGGCTACTGGAGAACCATCTGCAGCTTCATTTTTGTCAGGCTGGTGTTGCAGTGAAATCATATAATTTCACAACAACCTCTACAAAATCTCTCAATGCTGTGACACTGCTGAACTTCCATTTTATGGTTCAACATTTATCTGTATGAAGGCAACAGTGCAGCAGGTTACACACACAGAGCGCACTGTATTTTTAAAACCTCATTTTGGAAAGGGGAACGTATTTCTGCAGCTCACAGGCAGAAGCACTGCCCTGTGCCTACAGCCAAGGATATCAGAGCCATTCTAAGCCCCAAAAGCTCCAGGGCAGGGCAAACAGAAACAATCTCCCACTCTGAAGGCATGATTTATTCACAACCCACTACTTAGACAACTGAGTTTTTAGTTTGAGATACTGCTCCTGTCTCTGCTCACATGACACTAATCTCATTCAGCAAAGCCCATCCAAGACTGTTCTAACACCCATAGAAATACTGTCAATAAAATGCAATAAACTTTCACATAGAGAATGCAGGTGAAGGAAGAGACCCTGCAAGTTGTTTCCATTGCATGAAAAGCAGAAATCATAGAATCATAGAATAGTTAGGTTTGGAAAGGTGAATTGTTCAGGGCTTAAGGGGCTGCCAGAGCCCTTTACAGGGAACAGCACTAAGGAATTGTAACACTTTTAAACTCTTCACCTCCCCTTAAAATCACTTGGGGTGCAGCAAAAAAAGAAAACCAGGAAAGAAATAAAGAGTCTTATACCAATTAAATAGGAATCATTTGAAAGTCACACAACAAAGCCTGTGTTGTATAAAAACAAACAGGAAAAGTTAACAAGAAACTGGCACAGATGTATCAGAGTGCTTTTGTGGGCTGCGTGGAACTGAGGGAAGAGACCAGAGACAGCAGGGGAAAAAAAAAAAAGCATTAAAGGAACATGAACAGCATGAAAGTTGAGTCAACATCTGATGAGCACTGAATTCTTTTTTTAAACCTGCTTTGCACTGACAAAAATGACCTGAACTGGAAAAAAATGAATGTTACAAGGGAAATGCATGTTTTGAAAGAAAAACATTCTCCAATAGGTATTTCCAAAAATATGCCTTTCATAAATTCATACTATCTGAGAATTACCACTCAACTCCAGCAAAACACAGCATTGAACAAAGCAATTCAAGCAATTTGAGAAATATCTCAGGAGGGAAGGGTATTTGCTTAAGGAAATCACACCACAGCCAAGTTCCCAAATGCAACTTGGATTCCTTCCCCCTAACACCTGCCTAAAACAAACCCTAAGATTATCCTGCAAGGCTACAAAGCACCTCCATTACTAACCACTCCTGACCACAAAGCAGGTTCATTGCTGAAGAAGACCAGGTTATTCACATTTTAATAGGTAAACTGATGGCCAAATGCTTTGCCAGATCTAGGTCTAATTACCTAAAGGCTTGCTTATTTATTAAATAAGTGGCAGTGTTTCTAAGAAGACTTCCCTCTATAAATAAATAAATCAATGAAATCCATCCTGTAACAGTTCATTTTTGAAGCACTGGGAACATGCTGACAAGAGGACTTTTTTTTCCTGCTACTGACTTCACTCCTTTACTTTTCCCAAGACGGCCACCTTCCTTAAAGAAATGGATGGATTCTCCCATAGATATTACAGAATATTGCTGGGTTGTCACCAGAAAGTATTGCCAGGATATGGGTAACCAAAATCTGTCATTTTCCCCATCTCACTTTGTATGGAGCATCTGGCAAAATGCCCCACTGCTTTGATTAGGGCCATGTGGACTATAACAGATGTAATGATGACAAATAACAGATACAGCAGATGACTAAGTGTCCTATCAACAGATGTCTTATCACAGCTGCTACTTCACACATAAAAATACACTAGCTTGTTAGTCAGCATAAAACCCCAGTATGTACAGACCTTCACAATGTTTGTAATTCTCATCAAAATGTCTCCCACCTAGGTTAAGCAAAATAATATGAAATGCACAAGTTTATATACAGCTGCAAACATAAAAAGTGCCCTTATCTCTAACACAGCTAACTGAAAAACACAACCCCTGGAGGAAACGATACCACCTTTATGGAGTTGCTCCAGCTCTCCAGAATGAACTTCCAGTTTTCACAGCCTGGACATAGACCACCTCTTTGTGGACCAGCCTCTCCAACACTTTCAGCTCCCAGGCATGTCCAATACCAGAGTCATTTGCCTAGACAAGAGCAAACCTTAACCCATGACCTGCCCTGCTAAAGTCATCTGTGTCATTTTCTTTTCAAGAATCTGCTGGATTTTATTTCTAGCTCCAGCTATATTCAACTGGACAAGTTGGGAATCCTGAAAAGCTAACACCAGCAGATTTGGTTTCATGTTAATAGTTGTCCAGTGTATTATTCCTCACACTAAAATCAGGGAGGTTTCTCAGGTACACACCTATTTAGTTTAATAAAACAAATACAAGGGATCTCAGAGAGGACAACTAGATCTATATAAATAAGTTCAGTAACCTCCTTGAAGTAAGACATGGAGAGGATACAGTAAGGACAGTAATTAATACTGTATCAAGAATAATATTTACAGAGCAACTCTGAGCATATTAAAACTTTAATTTCATTATCCAAGCTCCTGGTAGATGAAAAATGCAGATGCAAAAGTGAAAGTAATACATTTTCATGGGGACACATTTGCCTGGTTACATACAGGAGGAACAGTTAATTTACTGTATTAACTGCTCACATCACAATTTCAAGAACGAGGTAAGTGAATTTTCACATTTGACAAATAATTCAGTCTTAGCATCCTGAAAGTAGCACATAATACTGACATTAATTGCTTCTGTGATGTTCAAATCTAATATTTCTGCACAGGGATATAATACACTCTTCCTTGGGTGCTCCACTACAACTGCAGCAGTATGTAACAAAGACATTGCCACAGCATAAAACAGATCCTGGAAAACTGCTGCAAACATTTATGACTATAAGTCTCTTGGGTTACTAGCTAGGATTACACTACATTAACAGGCTCAGGAGGACAGGACAGATAAGAAAAAATGATCTATTTCTTATCCAGCCACTGTGCAGTCACACTGAAGTTGTAGCTTAAAGGATGCTGAGGAGCACATCAAAGCAAACCAGAATATATTCTGTTCATTTCTTTCGCAGTAGCCAGAAGTGGCTAAAGCAGATGGTCCGAAGTTGCTTTCCTTACAGACTCCAGGGGACAGGGATGTAGTGAAATGCATTTCTTACCACAATGTCATTTGCAGCTGACAAGCAAAACCGGTATTTTTTGGTGCAGATAAGGCAGGAAAAAATTAAAGGAAAACCACACCATTGTGACGCTGACAGCAGAGATGTTTAAAACAATAAAAATTTGCCAGGTTTACATAAAAATGCAAAAATGAAAGATAAAATTCCTGTCAGGAGACAGGGCATTGTGCAGTCCAAGTGGCAGAATAATTTCTTGAATGCTGAAGATGAAAGCCAAATGACTAAGCTTTCAATGAAGCCATATCTCCACCTTGCGCACAAGCACAAGCTTTTAAAAAACTTAATGAAAGGCCAAAAACCACTGCATAATATAATTCAGTATTCTTGTGCAAACATATTACTCTATAGCCCCTAATAAAGTTAAAAGAACATAGCTAGGTTGAAAACTCAATTATCTACCGCTATAAAATGTCAGAATTAAAGCTGCCTCGGCTCATAAACATCAGCCAAAAAAAAACCCGATCCAAATACCCCCAAGAGGTAAGATTTCAGCATCAATGGCATAGATGGGAACATGTTTTGGTCCTCCTTGGCTAGCGACATGCTGCAGCTGGGAAAGGCAGTAGGGAGCATTTGCCTTGACATTAGAAGAGAAGCCACCGGAAACATTTCAACACAGGTCTCCATGAAGCAGCCACCCAGAACTCTGAATCCACGTGGTCCAGGGAGCTCCAGTCCCAGTGCCATGGTTTCTCATGGGGTCTGGGATGCTTTCACTTGAGATGTGAGGAACGGCAGAAACACGTAGCAACCAGAACACCTCCGTTCTGTCCCCTCTCCCCAGTAGCTTCCCTTCAATCCCTGCTCCCTACCAGTTCCAGTCTCCTCAATTCCTAACAAAATCTAGGCTCCGCACATTCCTCAACTTTTTCTTAAAATCCTTCTATGCCCAGTCTCATAAAACTCACTTCACCCACCCCTTATCCCTCAGTTATGATCATGATAGTAATTACAATCAATTAAACTCTTCTATGTTCCCCTTTTACTTTTCTTCCAGATGGATTTCTTAGGTTTTGCTGCTGGGTATCTGAACACAAGACAGATCATGCGATCCCAGAAGCAATGCCAGATACCATTAGGTGAGTGTTACAGAGAAATAGCAACAATTTGTTGCAAGGCGAGCAATCCAGACTTTGGACGTACCCCTATGGTAAGACTTCAAATGGAGAGGAATACTGAGAAAGGGATTTTCTTACCTGTATGTAAGGTACAGAGGGAAAAAGATGCTGCAGTGAAGCTGGGAATCTTCAGAAGCAGAATCTGATGAAGGTGTTTCTTAAATAGCAAATACTAAAAGTCAGTTCAACCAAAATAGCCTAAAGGCCATCCGGTCTTGTTTTGGAGTTGCTCATAACAGGGAGTGATGATACGTACCAGAGTTTCCTGCTATTAGAGCAGACAGTTTCTTGTCTTATATGGAAACCTCTCCTTTCCTGAAGTGCTGCTGAGAATACTTAATTAGTTTTCAAGCCTGGATATTCAGTGGAAGGTGTCAAAGTATTTTGCACGTATGGTGAGCTGCAGCAGGCAGAGTGCACGGCAGCTCTTGCTAAGGACTGACTATGCTGGTAGGATGCTTAAAGGAAAGAGTAGCTGCAGCTAGCAGTTGCTCCAACACGCACAACAAGACTCACTGCAGCTGTCCTACTTACAGATGCTGAAATATGATTGCACTGTAAGCAACTTGCTTACACTTGTACCTTCCCATCAACAGACTCGCAGCAGTCAATAAAAGAAATCATTTAGAGCGAAGGCACCCTGGGGAGTAAACACCACCAGGACCTGCATGCCAGTGCTGCCTTTGCAGAGGCCCTCAGTAGCACGCCTGCCTACTGCATTTTCATAGGAGTTTCTCTTAGTATCATTTCTTAGGTAAGACAAACCCAAAGGCTGAAGCCAGATAATCACAAATTAGCATTAAAAATCCAGACAGTTCAAAAGAAGCTGTAAGTGCATACTGGATAAGGGCTTAATACAAGTGTTACGGAGTAAAACTGTACTGCAATATGCAGGAGGTCAAAACAGACAATCTAATAGTTCCTTCTGATCTTCCAACTCACAAAGACATGAATGCCTATGGTATAGCTTATTTTCTCAAACCTGAAATACTGTAAGCACTACCTATTATCCAAGTGAAGAACCACTCTTACCTAGCTTCACGAAACACATCTGTCAGCATAACCTGAACTATAGACAAAGTCTGCAATTAAGACAAAATTTCATTTGCTCTGTCACACATTTACTTTAGCCCCTCATATCCTCCATAAAATCAGAATGCCCTTTTCAGTACATGTGCCAGGTACAAAACCTCTCTTCCAATACTAATCACTGTTTCAACCCAGATATAATAGACACACACGTTAAAGGAAAAATAATGGCAGGAAGCAAACAAACAAACCAACCCAATGCAGTATAATCTCCACGCAGATAAGTAATCCCATGCTTCGGTTTATAAAAGCAAAGAAAACAATCGTTATGCAATTAAGCAGAGGGTGAATGGGTGATAAAATCACATTCGATCTTGCTCAGAATGAACTGATATCTAATACTGCATTGTCTGCAGGTAGAACTGGAGACCCTTGCAAGCCTGACTGGGAATAAATTAAATTCATTGCATAAAGCAATGATTTGTGGTAAGAACTCACTCTAATGATCGCTTGGGACACCTTGTATAGTGACAAATCAATGCAATTCAGGGTGTGTGGCTGACACGTACCACAGTAGGGCTTAATGTCTGACTTTCAGCTGAAAACAGTTGGGATGCATAGAAGCCTTTTTCCAGCCTCCTAGACCAACAGACACTGGGATGCGAGAAATCGATTTTACCCTTGCTATAGTCAGTAAATATTGGAGTCTGGAAGTACGTTAGGTCCCAGTTTAGACATAAAGCTCAGAATTGGAATCTCTAGACAATTTTTTCAGTAAGAGGATTTATTATCAGGCAAACAGGTTTTCAAAAGAAACAAGATAGTAATTCCATTAAAACCCCATCAGAAAAGCTAAGAGAAAGTACAAGATGGATAAGACAGCAGTGCCTTAAACAGAAGCTACAGTTACCTTTAAATGGAAGTGAAAACCAGCTATACAAAAAGGGTAAATAAGACGGCAGCATATATTATTAAGAGCTGAAGTTATGAAATCCTGAGGAGAAAAACGCCAGATTCTGTTAACCAAAAAAGTTGAATGTTCAAAAAAAATTCTTCTGAAAACAACATGAAATAAAACTAGAAAGAAGTCGGAGGTTCAAAAATAGCTGTGTTTAAAGGAGCATGAGCAATTGATAAGGAAATGCAAAACACAGCAGCTAATATCAGATCATTAATAAAAGCATTGTATCGTACCTCTTGGGTACTTGGGGAACCAGTGAGGAAGCCTGCTAGCAAATCGCAAACCAGAGTTCAGAGAGCTGATGAGAAGCTGTGGCAGTGTAGATCCAGTCTCTAAACCAAGAACCCAATAAAAATCACCAACCCATTAGATTAACTTCATTACTGGGTAAAATAGCAGCACATACATAAGAAGCAATCAATATAAAAGCATGAAGAAAATACAAATCATTTGATGTTACGACCATAAGTTCATAAAGAGAAGCTGCACTCACTGACATGACAGCTGCTACCAGGTTTTGAATAGATGTCCCCAGACACCAGTTTCAGCTCAACATCTACAAGCTCTATCAGCTCTGCAAGATCAAAAGGAAACCCACACTGCCTGCAAAGTGCTAATATAATGCAAACATTAATATGAAGTTGAGAGGATATGCACCTGTGTTTGCTTTTTGAAATGGTACCACCTGTAAATGCCAAATGTTTATGGACAGAACACTGATTATATTAAAGTCTTCAGTTATTCTCACACACCATTAATATTTAAAAGTGGTTTAGCTGGTTTTCAGCAGAGATTTTCACTTATTTCCATGGCAAAGTGATATTAGAAAAAAAATTGCATAAACTTTTAGTAAAAAGCTACAAAAATAAAAGTGGAAACAAATGGGAGGAGGGGAAAACAAAACAAACAAATGAAGGCATTTGAAATTCAAGTGGTAAAGAGGGCTTCCACTTAAGTTGAGTGCATCCTTCCAGTTTACTCCATCCTCTTAAAGCTAGCACAGCTTATCCAGAACACCTCCTTTGCTCTTCTTGCAGAAAGAGAGTGAGAAAAAGAAAATGCAGGGATCATTTGAGCACATTAACCTCCTCAGAAGAGGAGGGAACAGGAAAAGTTCTTTCGAGAATTGCTTTCTGTCTGCCTCCACCATAATGGCATTACACTTCAAAGAAAGCAAAATTATGTAGAAGACTGTAGGGTCAAAGAGATGGCAGCTGTGGCAGGCAGCAGTAAACCTTTAATATGGCATGATGTACAATATGCAGATCCTTCAATGGATGAATAAATGTGGCTGAACAAGGGATTATACCTGAGGAAGCAACTGCACAGATTAATACACTCAGCATCAGACCACTCAACAACAGAAGCTGTGGTGGTTGAGAAAATCAACTGCTCAGAAACACCTATCAGTTTTTCCACTATGCTGTTTGTAAGAGCAAGTACTGAGGCATGTACATAAGGAGAAAACCCCCAAAACACAGTGGGACCTCAATTTATGTTGTTGGTATCTAAGCAGAATTAAGTGACAGATGCCCTGTGTGCAGGCTGCCAAGTTGCTCTACATAGGGTGATCTAAACCTCAAAAGTGTATCATGAAGTACACTTCAGTAAGAAGACATAGGCTGAAAAAAAAAGACAGATCTCTCACTGCACAGGGCTGAGAGGTAATAACAGGAAAATAAAGAACAGGTACTGTACCTCTTCTTGCAGGCAATGAGAATTTCCTTGGTTATTAAATGAGACTCCTCATAATTCACATCCTGCGCTCTCTGCCACGGCTTGCTACCACATTCTACTAGAACACTTACATAAATATATTATCAATATAAAGATAAAGACAGAAGCAATGCAGTCTAATAGGAGTTCTGCTAGTTGCATTGCTTTGGTATTAAGAGACCCGCTTTGCTTAACAAGTAGCTATACAGACAGTAAACATCAAGAGCAAGGTAGGCAATTGAGAGGAAACTGAAGCCCTGAAAAAGTATACTTAAAGTAGTAAGATACACAGTGAAGACATTTAAATAGTTGTTCTCAATCCCTCCTAAGTCTGACATTTATTGTGTTGCAGCCATAGGCTACTTACACTCAAAGTTTACTACATATTTATATATTCATTGAGTGCTAGTTTAATATGGTACATCACAAGACAACTGCACCTGTTATATACCTTTTATCAACGCTATTCTTTATCAGACCTTGTTGCTATAATATGCATTCAGAATTATTATTTTAAGTATTTATTCAGTTTAAGAAGGCCCCAAATCCAATAGTTTTAACCATGAAGGTTAAGTATGACACAGATAACACAGATGTGCTTATGTTAACTGGAATGTTTTTAGGTTGGACTTTCTAAGTTGTACAGCTACAGTAGAAATATCAAAGCATCAAATTCCTACTGAACATTCCTATCAACATCAACGGGCTTTAGATGAGGCCCTCAATGGAGTATTAATGTAATATCTATGTATTTAAGCATCATCTTAGTGTTACCTGTAGAATGCTAAATGGGCTAATAAGACCCCATTAGGCCAATTATGACAAATAAAATAAGGCCTGAATTAAAACAAAACATTTTTGTTTAGAGCTTTACTGGGCATGGGGGCATGCAAGAAATGCCAAAATTATGAGTTACTTATAGAAATTCCAAGCACTTTAAAAGGCTCCCATCTAAAAGGTTTCAGAATTCAGGCACAAAGTCTAAATATCTAAAACCAGAACGTATCATACTGGTTTAATCTTTATGTATAATGTGTGACTGAAAAAAAAAGCTTTTAAGTTTTAAAAGTATTTCTGTCTGAAGAAAATCTAAGCAGAATTATTAAGTCACGAACAATTATGGCCAAAATGTTGATACTTTAGGGGAATGAACAAGAGGAATTAAAAGGATGAAACATGAATGGAGTAATAAAGAGCACATTCCTCACCCACTGACAGTAACACAGTTTTGAATGCATACAGGAAGTTTGGTAGCAAAGCTGCTCTCAGCAGGAATCTGGCAGTAATCAATAAAAGGTGGTGGACAAGCAAAATAAGGCATATATCAAGCTGCATGCAAAACAGCAGCTCCAGAAGACCTTTATTTCTTTGTGTCAGTACTAATACTGGTGCAACTGGGCTGCATCTCTGGTCCACAGTAAGCTGTCACTGCCAGAACTGAGGTAGCAGAGAGTTAAAAGTATTTCCATTACAGTTATAGAAGAAGAAATTTTGATTCCGATCAATTTACATAACTATCTTCTATTGCACTTCAGTTCAGACACTTACATTAAGCAAGCCAAATCAAGTGAAATGTGTAATATGAGAAAAAGATGTACATAGACAAAGCAACAGCTGCTTTTTTTTTCAACCTGAGTGTTTTAAAATGGCATGTGGATGCAGTTAACAGAGGATGTGAACCCTTTTGTACACGCTGGTTTTACACTCTCACCTGGTGTGATAAGGAGGATTCAAAGATCTGTTCCAGGCCATCAAATTCCCAGCTATGGAGCTTTGAGCTGCCAGTTATGGACCAATAGGCAGAAGAGCTGGGCACAAAGCCGGGGACAACACAATGACAAGGAAAGCCTCTCTGCTTCAGCAGCAGCAGACATTTTTCTCCTTTGTAGTAGCTGGTGCAATATTGTGTTTTCGACTTTCAGGCTGGGAACAGCGCTGATAACACCAGTGTTTTCAGTTACTGCTTTGTAATGTTTAGGCTGGCCAAGGACTTTCTAAGTCTCATACTCTGCTAGGGAAGAGGGGAGGCTGGGGGGAAGAAGAGACAGGACATCGGACCCAAACTGACCAAAGAGGTATTCCATACCACAGCATGTTATGTCCAGGATGGAAAAATGGAGGGCAGAGAACCGGAAGGGTGTGGGGGTGCACTGCTTGGTCAGGCTGGGTGGTGAGCGATTGTATTCTTGCCTTTGTATTTCTCTTGTCATTATTATTATTGGTGGTAACAGCAGTGATTTGTGTTATCCCTTATTTACTAAACTGTTCTTATCTCAACCTATGGGAGTTGCATTCTTCAATTCTCTTCCCCATCCCCCCAGGACTGGAGGAAGAAAGAGGAGGGAGTGAGTGAGCAAAACTGCTGAGGGCCTTAAAGCACAACACTCTGTTTGCACCCAAATGTCCTCCAAGTTACATAAAGAGCGAAATCACAGCATGTTAAGACTTTTCTTCACTGAAAGTGGAAGTTTTCTTTTGTTACATAAGCCATTAAGTTGCAGGTCATTAAATAAGGATCTTTTTGGCTGGGCTTGTAGGCTGGCCTTTGAGTTTTTGAAAGAATTCTGCCCAGACAACCTACTAAAACTGATTAAATTCTAGTCTGCATGAAAAATGACACTGAAAAATGATGTAATAAAAATCTCAGAGTTAAAAAGATTTGTATAGAGAGATATCTCTCTCCAAAACATTCTTTCCCTTATTTGCTGTGCCAGAAAGTCTCTGCTCTCTCCTCACCACACACTCCCTTCCTTCACAAGCTATTCATGCACAAGCTTTGAAAGACAGTAAAAGACAAGCAGATTTACATGAAAAATGAAAAAATGAAAGAAAAAATAGAGAGATAAGGTTGCTATGGCAATAAGACAAAAACTGTTACTTAATCCAACATAAAAGGAAGAGACCTGAAGAGAACTCCAATGGAACTGAAGCTGTCAAGCCAACAGGTGAGGTTATGCAACATTGTTTTTTATACCGTCATTTACTCTTTGCTTTTATGTAATTTCATTTTCTCCTCAGATACTAATTTACAGAATACTGTAATTCATGTTAAAATTCACAAAACAAATCAGAAGTACTAGTTTCCAGTATGTTGTCCACTACTGGCACTCACTCAAACTTTAAAAAGCTGAAATATGCTCACTGTGAATCAATGCTATGGATGTAGATCCAGAATTTGGGATTAATCTTTTGATTTCATATATAAAATATACATTAAAAATACATTTAAGCCACGTAACTTCCTTTTAGTCTATGGTCTGCAAGAAAATTTTATATGGGCTAGTAAGTATATTAGGATATTCCCCCCCCCCCCCAGCTGTAATCAGAGGCAACTCTTATAAATTCTGAGAGTAGAAAGAGCTGTCACATTCTCCTTCATCCCTCCTCCCCCCATCCCCCAGCAAAAAAAGTCAAGGCACCATTTATGTCAGCCGTTTATCTCAAAAGCCACTGTCTCTTATCAGAGGTTGCTGGATTCACTTCCCAGCTAGCACAGAACATTGCAGGAAGGAATGAATTTGTCCCATTTTTAAGCTGTTGATACAGGATGTTTCTTGGCATTTTGAAAAGCGTAGGGAAAATGTATTTCCTTCCATTACACATCCCCATAGCTGCCTTGACTCATTAAATAACATATGATCTCCCTACACAGAGAACCTTAAAAATGAGAAATGTGATAAAAACTTAAAAGACCTAATTTATAAAGGCTCTACCGATGGATGATCTCTGGCAACATAAAGACCAGAAAATAACCTCCAATGAACTAGCTAAAAATGTTTCAAACATACAGCAGAGCTTTAAAAGATCAGTTTTTAGCTGCACTTCAGCTCTTCCAAGCTACGCAAAGGTCTCCTAAAAATGACCAAGGAGCAGATTTAAGATGCCACTGTGAGATTTATGTTGGGGTATATTCACATCAGTGTGAATCAAATCCTATGTTTGGTTCTAAGGCTGACAGTGTCATAATTTGCCTGTTATCTTCAATATAATAAAATTTGCCATTCAGTTGTTTACCAATAGCAACATCTTTATCTGCCATCTCTGAAGTATGGGAGAATCCTTACCTGTACCTAACATTAAACTACTTGAGGATTTTCTATATAGCTTTCAGAGGTATAAATAGTTGCATGAGGAGCCAGGATAAAATATATACTAATTACCCTGGACTATGCAAATTAAGATGCTTCTAATTTACATTTAAAACCTTGTGAAGTTCTCTTTACACAATCACCACCAAAGGCAAATTAACACTACATTTTTCTTTGCAGTCCTTTGCCTCTTGCTGCAGAGCACCCCAAGATGCAGTGAATTATTTTACAAAGTGCTTTGTGTGCAAGGCAAGATTCACAGTGTGCTGAGGACAAGGTGGCATTTCAAGCCTCTTCAGTCTATGCCGGTGGAGGAGTGGCACAGGAGTCGTGAAGTGTTCTGCTTTCCTAAAAATCAGCTTCTGACATACCCCATTGCCTCTGCTAAACAAAAGTGATGCTAATCCAGATTCCTCACACTTCGTACTTCTTAACAAAATGTTACTTTAGAGACAGGAGCAAACCTTGATGCATATTTAGACCAGCACAGTAAGTTTCAGTTTTGTGACTCTTCACACAGACCCCTGTGACTGCTCAAAAACTTGTTAAGTGTCAATATGGCAATCTGAATAGAAACAAGCTACCTGGCACAAGGTCACAGCCGTTACAGTTGGAACTCAGGTCTCCTTAAAACCCACATGCCTTACATCCATCGCATGAAGCTGTTCCAGGTTTCACATTTTACACCACAGTGTAACATCCAGTAGGCTTCAGTATAGTGAGTTCCTTACTTCATATATCATGCATAAAGTTATCCCACACCTCCCCTACTTCACTAACACTTTCTCTTCCCCTCAGCTGGATTAAACACTACAAATACTTGTAGTGGCTGGTTTAAATCAAGTGGTTTCTATGTTCAAATGCTCCTCCATAGACTACTCAGTTCCTAAATGTATGACCCTCAACTATACAAAAATAAAGATAGCTAAGCACCTCCATGTCATCTTCTACTTTTCTTTCAAGAGAGCCAGCAGCACATACCTAGAAAAAGGTTTACTTTCCAACCAAAAGGCATGGAAGACTTTAAGACTCCTAAAAAGTCAACAAGTTGTAACTATTTTTTTCCATCCACAATGTAAAAAAACTTCATGCTACATTAGACAGCTATATTTTAATATTCTGTTTATAGCTATGGAAATTTGGTTCATTTCAGCATCAATAAGTTCTGATTGTGCCAATCAGACAAGAATATAAATGAGCTTTTATTTGCTTAGGTTTTTGAATGTGTACAGTAGTACAGTTGAGCTTAAGGTTTTGCTTTACAGGCTTGTGTTTTTTACTGAAAATTCAGTGTGAAAATTGTGTTCTAATCCCTAAAATCTCATCACTGATGTGTACACCCTGTACTGGAAATGTTAAAGGCTAATATTATCCCATTTGTTACTGGACAAGAATCTGAAAGGTTAATTATGGCAAAAAATAAAGCTTTTGTCCAAGAGACTAGCAGCTGCTTATTTAAAATTACCAAAAATTAAAAATCTAAAGCATTCATTTTGAATGTTATCATTAAGAACAACTAAATCAGTCCAGCTTCTTCTGGAAGGCTTTTTAAAATACACTAAATGTTTATTCTCAGTTCTGCTGTTTTCCTGAACATCTGCCAAATAATTCTTTTAATCAATTAAGATGGCAGATAATCAAGCCTGGGACACTTCTGTCTAGTTTGCCATCAAAAGGTAGAAGAAGCAATAGGATGACTACTCAGATAACATGTGAAAGCTTCATCTTCATTTCATTAGACAAACCACCACAAGGCAGGCAGTTGGGGTTGAGCCAGCAACAACTTCCAAGACCTCACTTCTTCTGAAGCTCAAGAGTTGGCAATGTTGGACCATGCTAACCCAAACAGCATTTGCAAAGAAGCTCCTGTCCTCCCTTCACCACATGTGGCATGCTACATTGTGCTGAGGACTCCAGAACAGTGGGCTTGAAACCTTACAAGGAAGTAGCCATATACTAAGTACCAGTCAATTATCCAACAAGATATTCAAGCAAATATAATTCCTAAGGCACTGGAGTTATCACCAGTCTTATTTAATAAATATTTAGGGTATAAATTCCAGCATTCTGTTAGGCGTTACTATTCAGTGCAATCAAGTTCTATGAGCTTTTCCAAGAAATAAATTGGAATCACTTGGTATATTGTACTGCACTTTAAACTGCACTAGGCAGAAGCACTGTATAAGTACAGATGTACAGCCTTCATGCTTAGTAATATTTGCAGTAACAAAATTTTATTGCAAGATAAAGCACTTCAAAATTTATTCTCTGTAATTTATGTAAAAATCAGAATTGCCACTAGCCAAAATGTCTCCATTCAAATGTCATAAAATCTGCATTAAGCTTAATTAATGAAGATAAAGACAGCATTTGTCTGTGGCAATGATGCATTAGTTGTCTAGAGGTGAGGATTTGCTGTTTTTCAAGAGGCTTTCTTCAGCTTGGAAGGCAAAGGAGAAACTGAGGAGACTCTTCAGAGGTACTTAAGGTCTCTTCAAAAAGAGTCTGAATACAACAGCAAGCTCCACACTTACAGAATTAAATCTTTTTACTGACAGGATTATTCCCACCATCAAAATACAGAGTCCTGAAAATCCACTGAACTTGGAAAGAGTACATCACATCAACGACAGTATTTTCACCAACTTGGACCGCAATGGGTTTATACATAACTCAAAACAAAAGAAACTGCACTTCCTCTGGCAAGGAGGCTGGAAACCATTCTATGATTCTATGAACAAGACACATCTATTCCCTCACTCAATTTCAAGAGAACAGATGAGCATCATTCTCCATCACCCACCTTACTGCAATACTGACAAGGAATGAAAACAAGCTTTAAGGAAAAAGAAAAAAAAAAAAAAGGCCTTTCTTGAAACAAATATGCTCCATCAGTAGGCTAAAACAGAAAACTCACAATGCTAAGGCATTGACAGAGGTGTCCAAGACTACTACACAAACTGCAGAAAGGCAAAGATTTACACTGGTTCGTAACAAAAGGTAAAGCTACCACCATCTGTCAGTTTACAGGCCAAGATGTCTGCAGCAGGGCAAATTTCTTGCCTCCCAAAGCAACATACCATGCTTTTTACTATGTCTTTTCTTCACCATAACAGAGGAGTAGTTAAGGCTTGACAGTATAGAACCATAGAATGCTGGGGTTTAGTACAAAGGGTTATCTACAATGGGTGCCTTTTCATATTTACAGCAGCAATTTTGTTACCAGGTCTGTATGAAGAACCCATGACATTAAACAATTTATAGAAAAGCAGAACTCTAGGATCAGTTTCTCATTTTGTAACTAATTCAATAAGCAAACAGAATTTTCTATCAGTGTAATGAATCTTGTCAGCAATATACAAGCAATTTAAGCTAAACAATTCTGACAGTCACTATTGGCACAGATGCATTTTAACGTTATGACTATGCATGTGTAAAGTACAAAAAGTATATTAATATGCAAAACCATTATGCATTAAGATACAGACTAGCTCCGTCTGAATGCTGTAACTCTTAATGAAAACAGAATTTTAACAAGAGCAGTGTCATAGTGGTAGAGTGATGATAGCTATTTATTTTTCCTACAAATGGGTTCTCACCCATACAGAAACTCCTCACTGAAGTCTAAATCAAAATTACTGCAAGTTTCTAAAAGCTATATCTGTTTTGCACAAGGCAAGGCATTGTTGACATTCTGCCAACGTCCAACAAGCCTACACTAGGAATTACGTTTATGACTGCAAATATACTCCTACACAGGATTATTTTCAATACAAGAATTCACCAGAAATGCAGGAATTATTTCCTCGTCTACATTAAATCAACAACATGTTGATATTTAGTACAGCCCTTGGTTTTAAGAAATAATAAAACCAAAATTAAATAAATAAAGAAATAAAAGCACTCCTGTGCCTTCAAAAGATGCCTAGTCACAAGGAAACAGCATCTCACCATGTGAGTGCATACCAAGAGAAAGGTAACAGATGCACCCATGTGTATCAGGGGAAAGACTCTCTTAAACAAATAGCACACAAAAATGCAAGGTAGCACAGAAAAGGGGAGGCATATCACACTGTTTTTCTGTAAGACTCCCTTTTTATCTCTCCAAATCAATATGGGACAGAAGAGTAAAACACTAACATGACCAACATCCTTTGCACATGCTCAAGCAAGTCACCCACCACTTCATAAAATGGTATTCCAGGTGTGGAAAGCCAAGCTTTTCCTCTGAGGAGGATACTGCTACCCTCATGGCATGATTAAATAGCAACAACATCAGTAAAAACACGGAAGGCTTTTCATTCTCTTTGGAAAATAAAGGAAGAGTAAGAATCAAGGCTTCACCATTTTGTAAGTCTCCTAAATTTAATACTAAGAAAAGAGTTGTGGATCTGAAATAGGACATTGCTGAGCCTGAGGGTTTAACAGGGTTGTTCCTGTATTAGGTAAAGAAACAGAAGAAAAAATTAAAACAGCAAAAACACCTGAATTTACATTAAGAAATACATAGCACATGGTCTAGTTTTAAGCTCAAATTGACTATTAAATAAGGAATTAGAAGGAAAAGCTCCCTGGCTGGCAAATATCAGGGTAAAGGGAGAGAATAGGAGCTAGGCTTCTATATCCAATATACTTTCTGTATGCTACAATAGTCTTGTAGGTGGTGGATTTTTGGGTGTGTTTCTTTTATTTTGTTTGGGGGATTGTGTTTTGCCAAGGCTTGTAATAGCTCAGGGAAAATGTTTGCTTGGGGTTTTTTGTGCTGTTTGGATAAAAGTGCAGTCAAGACAGAGTTAGGATGCAGTACTTGTGGTGTCAATAAGTTAGAAGTTTACCATAGGAAGTTAGTCAAAGGGATTCTACAGATCTCACCCTGGTCACGCTGCCTGCGATGTGTCTTTTCATCTCCTGAAGAATAAAATGTTCATGCATTTGCACACATAGTTCTTGTTTCATTTCTTTGAACTTTATTCACAGCTCTTTCCCTTCTAACAGCCTTCAAAAGTTGTTTTTCCTCTTAATTCTCAGGAGAAACTTTAAAAAGATACATTTCCAGGGAGAACAAGAGTAGTCAGTTTTAGCAGTATAAACCAGCTGAAAACAGGAGAAAATCAGGAGAAAGCAGAAGAAACTAGTGAGGTGTAAGCACGGGCAGGAGGTGAGGCTGTGAAAGACTGGGTGAGCAAATGCAGAACCCTCCTGCCAGCCAGGGCTGCTGGAGGCAGTGCTCCCCATGGAGCTTCCTGCTTCCCTCAAGCTGAGCAGTGCAATAAGCTGTAAAGTAAAATTAAGCCAAAATTAGCAAGAGTGGTAAGAAAAGCCAGCTGTCGTGCAGACTGCAGAGAAGCAGTTGACACACTTATGTGATAGGTGTTTACCATAATTATCTTCAATGTTCACCATATTCACCAGTCTCTGTAATAACAGTACATCCCAGTCTGCAGTACACTTATTCTCCTGCATCCTGGAAACAAAAGCAATGCTACCCAGTTCACCACAAAAGTAAATGAAATCAGGTCAGGAGGGGTGAAAGTCCATACAAGCACCAGAAGTATCACACCCAGAATCAATTCGTTACTTCAACAAAGATCATGGCTTAGTTTTGCACTTCAATTGTTCATAGTATTCTGCATGTTTTATTCATTTTTATCTTTGAAGTTGTTTTTCAGAGTAATTTAAACATAGTATTACTGAAGTATGCATTTTGAAATTCCTTTCCTAACCAGGTAAGACATTTTGAAACTCCACATATATATATATATTTAATGCTAAGTAATCACCTTTTTTCCCCTCAAGGTAAATGGACAAGACTGCAAGATCATTAGTAATACAGATCTAAGTGTACATCAATAAACAAAAACCCAAGGGCCTTTTTTTTTTTTTTCATTAGGTACTATCACATCCCCACTTTAATGAACTATGAAT
Organism: Forpus xanthops; assembly: GCA_032466535.1. Taxonomy (NCBI): domain Eukaryota; kingdom Metazoa; phylum Chordata; class Aves; order Psittaciformes; family Psittacidae; genus Forpus; species Forpus xanthops. Next base: position 62,713 of record JASSUY010016802.1, read on the forward strand.
ATGCACATTAGATAACCAGAAAACAATTCAATACAGGCTACTGCAATAAGGGAACTAGTCTGAAATACATTATCTGCAAGCACAGAGAATGTCAAGGTTTATAAGCCAAGATCAGCAGCATCTCCTTTCTGTAGCTATGACATTATTTCATAACACTGAACTTCAGACAGGTCTTAAAAAGAACTATCTTTTTGCTTATAAGCAGAGTATAAGACAAATTGTTTTCTACAGAGAGTGTCAGAATACCTGCTGATCTATCTTAATGATAGGCTAAAAGTAAAATGCTCAAAATTGCTTAACTTGTTTTATACTTACAGTGTGCTCTTACTAAAATGTCTTGAAAAAAATTCAACTACCACATTCACAAGTGGATTTTAGAAGCATACTGTTCCAAATGTCCACTAATAATATTCAAGCAATTGAAACAAACAGGCAATACTAGCATTAACTACATGCCCTGCCTCCAAATAGCAGATCTGTACACCAGGACTGAGAACTTCCATGGAATTTCAAGTGAGATGTGTTAGGCAGCTGGAAATGCTCAATTCAGGCTGTTCAGCAAATTACACCCGGCTCAAACTCCTGTTTCTGCAAGTACTGACTGTAACTCCAAGCAACATTCTCAATGAAGGCAATATAATAATATCAGGTCAGGGATATATATCAATTATGGGCACCTAAGGCTTCCACACAGTCCTGTCAGGCCACCTGGCTTTTGGCCGTGTGAAAAAGATATTTTCCTTGATTTCTTGCTGGTCCTCCAGCCTAACTCCCCATGGTTACTAAACTGACATTTAGGAAGTACCTTAATTGAAGGAAGATGACCTGAAATAGATGCCAAGAGCTAGCAGGATGAACATTGAAAGACACATTTGCACTTCCAAATGTTAGCAACACCTTCCTTGTTACTGCAGCGGTCACTGGAAATTAAGTATTCTACTAGTAATGAGCTAATCAGCAAACATTCCTCTATTAGCAAACACAATGGTAGTCAAGGTGAACCTTCACTAAGGTAGCCAACTTCACTACTGAAAATACCAAACTTTGAGAGATGCCAATTGCTGAATTTGCAGTTAACATCATCCCTTTCATTCCATGGCTCTTTGTACAATTTCATTTCATAATAGTTAGGGCTTGAAAAGACCTTAAGATCATCTAGTTCCAACCCTCATGCCATGGGCAGTGACACCACACACTAAACCACGTCACTCAAGTCTCCGTCCAACCTCGCCTTGAACACTGCCAGGGATTTGCACAGAACCACTTGCTTATTTCTTTCCAGGAAATCATTTTGTACATTTGGTTTAATACATCTGAATGTAAGAAGTCTTCCTGTTCATCCCAGATCCTTAAGACTTCCCTTCTTCAGAGGCAGCAAAAACAAAACTTGCTTTCATCTAAGTTGCTTTTAAATATGACCCAAAAGAACTGAGATGACATAAAAATCTAAAACATTAAAGGATAAAAAAAACCCTTCAACAGATGGGTGAAAATCTTTCATCCTTGTAGGAGGAGGTTATGTGCTTCTCCACACAAACCATGGCCTGAGCAATCTGAGCAAAGCTTTGAGGGTGGTTCTGCACATGTTGAAGCTCACACTCCAAATATTTGTTTACAACTCTCGAAACACTAATGTTTTCAGACTTCTCCACATTACTCCTCATAACAGATCAGCAGTGCCTGAGAGACCAGGAAGACCTTGTGCTTTAAAGTCAGCCTCCCCTGCTGGGTCTGGATGTAAGTCCCATGTAAATCACAAAGAATTCTATTCCATTTTGAAAAAGAGCATATTTAAATTCAACACATCAAACCAGAAGATTTGCACGCTTGACAATTTAAAAAGATACAGCTTCAGTAAATCGATGTTTTTCAAAAGAACATCTTACTGTATGTTATCTATGAATGAAATATTGGGCCTTTTAGCCTTCCTTCTCATACTACCTGCATCTCAGATATACATTAAAATTCAAAGGATAATAACTATTAAATTGTATGAATGTCACTAAAAACTTCAGCAAGATAAAATTGTTAGTCCTTATCTTCCTTACCTTTTACTAACCCAAAAACATGAAAAAAATTTTTAACCAATTGAAAACTGAGCCTTTCTTTATTAGCATCAGTACTCATTGACACTAACATAACCATGCTAACATAACCACAAAACATAAGGAAATCATTCACTCTGCTACAAATAACATGCATAATGCCAATTACCAATGTCACATGAAAATTATTCATAATTTACATTGCAATACTTAACTAAAATATAACAAAACCCATATCCAGCAGATCAACACCAGCAAGGGTACATGCTGAGAAAAAGCTTTAGGTAGCGAATGATTTTTAATGTTTCAATCTTACCTGTTGGTTCTTTTTCCCTACAGTATCCTTCATTACATCAAATAATCACTTGAAAAAAGTTTGGCTTAGTCTAGATTTAAATTAAAAAGAATGTATCGCTTTTAAATGACAGCTCTACTGAACAATCAGCAGAAATCCAAAGTTACACGAAGGATTCTGAAGCGCATACATACATTCTGCAATAACAAATCATTTTGCTGACATTTATAATGTTGAATTTTGCCAATTCAGATGTGCAGTAGCTAACTGACCTTGTAAGTAACTCACCAACAATAACAGAGCTATAGTGGAGGACATTACAGAGAGTGGATTATTTCCTCCACAACTTCATTTTAAGACTAAAACCACATTTTCAACTTCAAGTATTTCTAGATAGAGCCCAAAAGAGAGGCACAGCCCTGACTGGGATGTTTGCTGTTATACACATTTGCTGCTACAAGATAAGAGCTGGAAGTACATGAGTTGCATTGAGAAGTGCAATATGACACTACCTTTAATCCTTCCATAGGGAAACAGCTCCCTGTCACATTCTCCCTCACCGTTTTGGAATTTTCACAGGCTCAAAGGAAGTCATACTTACTGCGTGGCTTTCCCCACAGCAGCAGGATGGGCCAGACTGACACAGGCAAAGCATGCACCCTGCCGCAAGGCAGGATCTACACAGACGTAGTACTAAAAAGGCAGCTTTGCTCCCAGCAGTTTAAAACAGAGAAAAGCAAAGCCCTTCTATTTCAACCAATAATTCTGTGCAAGTCTTGTATGACTGTTTCAGTACCACAAATGGCCAAAGACATCTTTCAGACAGCAATCTGCAAAGTAGTCCTGCAGGAAAAATAATTGATATTTTTAAATCTCTCAGGATTTTCTTTTTTTTTATAGAAAGACAGAGACAATATTAGTGCCTTTCGCTTTACAGATTGGTTTAACAATGTGACTACCCTTTCTTCAAAGTTTTTCACTAAGCCAAAATCAAATCCTGGCCTTGTGAATCTTCATATAAAGCTTTAATCACGTACATTACTTGGAACTGTGTTTCTGAGCATGTCAGGCAGGAATTCAATCCTCCTGAGGGCAGCCAGAACACAAGCACTAGTTGCAGGAGGAAGAGGAGAGAGGAGGCTGGCACAGCACAGGCTGCAGTATCAGCTATCACAGATGAGTAACTGCACAGGCCAATCACAGCATCTCTCTATCCATCAATGCATTAGAGCTGTTGCAAGGAAAACACATCTTTTCATAACAGATCCAGGCTATGAACCATTTGATTTACATGTTTCAATGCAAGTACATGCACAAGTACTACCCTCCTTCCCAAAGTAGTGCTGGCCATTCTGAGGAGATGCATGTAGGTAATTTGGGCACTATCAGTTATACCTGCTCTTTGCAACCCTGCAACGCCAATGTGCACTGAATAACAGAGCCAACCTCTGAGAGCAGAACAGGGGCCTCTCCTTTTCCCCTCACACACGCTTTGGCACTACTAGGGATGCTCAAGCAGAACGCATGCTGAATGAAGGGATCACCAAGGAAAGCAAGGGGCTTCTGCTGCTGCTTTAAGCATTGACCTCAATAAGGTAAAGAGAATTACTCAGAAGAGCTAATGCAGCAGGAAAGAGAAGACCTGAAAAGCAGCGCAAGTTCCAAACACAGCATTGTCTGCATAGTAGGACAAGCAAACCCCCGAACTGCTGAAATGGTGCAGCGATAACACAGTGCTACTCCCTGCGAATAAATCCATTTTAGAGTAAACAAAGTTTTGACAAAAGCTGCAGCAATCCTTCCCAGTTCCAGCGACAATCCAAAGTTTCAGTTAAAAAAGCACATATCACAGCTATTAAATTAGCATACCTACAATGCATGCATTATAAATAACATACTTAATGTATTCAAATATCTTCCACTTGCTTTGAAAGCATATCCCTGTGTAGTTACTTTGGAAGAACACTGCTATTTTAATTCATTCAATGTTAATATTTTGTAGTAAGATATCTATTGCACACTCGGTTTCTAAACTCTATGTAACATTTGCATTTCAAAGCCTCCATGATTTTATTCCTCAAGCACAGCTCAAATCTGGAATCTGGAAGACTTATGCATGACTCTAAACTGAAGTTAGAGATTATTGTACATTTTTACCTCCAAGACAGCCAACAAGTGATACCAGGAACAACTGTTTCCACAGCAGCAGCATCTTTAGTCAGCCAAACTCAGTAGTTCTGGTCCAGTGTCAGGTAAACCGTATGTGTAGTCTTTCAGATGGCAAGGTTTAACCTGTTAAAAAAAAAACAAACATAAAAATGAATCCCTTGATGATCCCCAGGAGCTTGCTTCTTAATGCTGCTTTTAATAATTACAAAGCTGACAGATTATCTGATCCTCTTTTTTCCTGTGACCCTCAGCAGAAGGGTATGCGTACATATCACCTTCAGGCACGTGTATCAGATGGTAGACATTACATTGCCCATCAGGAGCAGAGCTGATGGATAAGTGAATTTTGCAGTTCCTACCTCCCACCAACCTCCAGCTTTTATTTATTTGCAAAATACACTAGTTTTATAGGAAGACAGAGTACATGAAGTGCAATCATACATAAAGCACAGTAGGTCAACCCATTTTGTTACAAGAGCAGCTTGCATTGCACTTGCACGTGTTCATGTTGTAGCTAGTTTGGCGTATCCAAGACTATAACTGATTTAATTAAAGCCATGTCTAACCCATTCCTTTTATTTTCAATACTGAGCCTGTACTTGATATGCAAAACAGCACTGCATAAGTCTGAAGAGGAAGAAAAACTGACTCCACCACCAGTGAACACGTTGCACTCAAGTGCATCAGGTATAACAACATGCTATGAACTAATTTACCAGCTTCCGTTTCTACCTTTGTTACTGGCTGGATGATAAACTGTTTGCCAAGGTCTACTGGCCTGGGTGTGACATGTTATTTTACCTTTATTTTTTCCTAAATAAAGCTTTACAGTAAGTTTTCTGAAGCTGTATGACAACTGCAGCCTCTATATTTTGCATGTGTTGCTTCCACAGCATCCTCTTTGTTCAAAGAAAGCGCAGCCATTCAAAATGTGAGGTTCCATAGTACATAAACCAGGCCAAACAGTTCCTTCTGGAATTAGCCTGCAGACAATGCACAGAAGTATTATGGTCAAGAAAGCAAATTCTGAGGAACCAAATCTGAGATGCCTGAACTTGATTTTTTCATGTATCTGTATTTAACATTACAGTTACAAGTGTTTAACAATTCTGTAAACTGAGTGAACTTCAAGCTAAGCATGCCAGAAAAAGACATCACAGAGAGGGTCTCCTCTGATACATTCCCATCCCATGATTCAGCAACAGAATTTAATCTCCCCCCTAAAAACCATTGCAGGGCCCTTTGCCACAAGAACCCTATCTTTTCTCATCCCTGGCCCACCTAGGGTCACTATCAGCTCCCACAGCAAGAAACACAGCGCTGGTAGCTGCATCCTCTCCCCTGTAATGTGAGAGGTATTGCTTTCTGCTTTTCTCCTGTGTTTCTACACCAGAAAATAAGCAAAACCAAACCCTCACATTTCTATCAAGTAATAGGTATTGATCTCTCAGCAGGTAGCTGCTGCCAGCAAAGAGGAGAGCTTACTATAGGGGTACAGCAATTCCCAAGCACCTAAAAAGGGAAGGGATAGCCCACCCCTAGGCAGCTCTCAGGATCAGACTGCTTGAGCAATTACACAGCTCTCAGACATAATATCTGAACAAGTTCTACCATACCCAACTAACATTATTGGTTTCCAAATAGTCATGCAACTGCAATCAATTCAGTTAAGTCTGCATGTTAAAAATCACCATAACAGTGCTTTCACAAGATTATAATTCATCTTTTCCTTGAGTCAAAAAATCCCTGGAGGTCAGATGTACGTGCTTGAAGAGAACACATAAAGGAAAGTAGAAACCTGTTTCATGTCAGATCCACAATTCAGAACTGTTTTAATATTTCTTAAAGGAAAAAACAAACGACAAACAAAGCAAAACAAACAAAAAAAAACAAACAGAAAATGAGAAAAAGACTTTTGGCTGAAACTGAAAACTTGGGTTTGCTCATTCCCTGCCTTGTGTTTTCAGGACAGCCAGCAAGGAGCAGCTGGACAAATAAGCATTTGTCCAGAACACAGCCCCAGATATTCCCAACAGCCATACCAGCGCCACACCAGCCTGATGCAGGGACATGTCAAGATATCCCCAGCTCTGGGCTGCAGCATTAAATCCTGCCCAAGGGTCATGATCCTAGCCCATGGAAACCACTGATTTTAGAGTTGCAATGTCTGCCGCAAGCAGTGAAGATAGCCAGAAGAGCTAGGGGCTAGGAAGAGGAGAGAGGAAGAGGTAATACTAAAGTAAGAATACTAAAGTAGGTCACCCACCTATGTCAGCTTTCTTGCAGTCTTACAGGGAATTAATAAAAAAATCTAAAACCATGGAAAAGCTCAAATTAATTTAATTTTGTTCTTTTAGTGCTCTGGGCAAAGTAGAAAGTGACAGATTCAATTCAGACTGGGGGAAGGGGGGGGGAGGAAGTGCTTTGGTAGAAGCTAAAAAACCTGGTATGTTTAATACGTGGGTATAAAATCATAAAAATACATCCCAACCTCTGCCTGCATTATATGTTAATACATTTTAATATCTAAACCAGACCATGCCAGTTACCAGCTGACAAATATGATAAGATTTAAATTACTTTAAATGCTTTACTTTCACTGCATTCTGAAAGATTTTGCTACTTCCTGAATACCAGAATTTCATTCTTAAACCACGACACTTAGTTATGTTCAGATTTATAGCTTTAAGCCAGATAAACATATCTTTATGCCTAATAACACATCAGTTCTTCACAAAGGAAGATGCAAATTCACATGCACAGCCATGTAACACCAACCAGACACCAAAGTATAAAAGTCTTGATGCTTATCCTCAATTTATTGTTGAGCAACAGCCTTCCCATTGAAGAACGGAAGCCAAAGGTAATTGTTTCTGCTGACATCATCCCAGTGCAGCTGATTTGCTTTGCAGCCCTTCATGTACCTGAGACACACCATGGGCTCCCTGCCCTCTCCTTGGCTCCGAGATCACCTCTGACACAAGCCAGAGGATGGTATGTGGCTGTTTATAGACCCTCAGAGACTATTTGTAACTGGACTAAGCTCACTGCTTTGAAACTGCTCAAAAAAAATCATGTATTGAGTAGCACTGCAGCTCAGCTTTAATATAACCACTTTAGAATAAAAATTAAGAAAAGTTACTTATTAATTCAAAAATTAGATATCCATCAGAAGTAACAGAGGAAAATCCATTATATTACAAAGGTTGCAGCGAGTTACTGTTTGTAATATATGGATTCCAATCTTCCAGCACGTGATTGTAATCTGCATCAAAGTTATCTATTCCCAATGCAGGGATTCTAAATTGGATGACAATGTTGAGCATCTCTGTCACCTTCAAAGCTGCTTAGACAATCCTGGCTATATTTCAGAGGAAGAGTACAAAAAAAGAGGTCCCAGCTCTTTTTCACTTTCAAATATACCAAATCTTACAAACAGAGATTAATGTAGTATTAATACCAATTTTACCTCCCTCCATTTTGCAGAGCCAAAGGAGTAGATCCATATCATCATTTTGGTAGTTTGGAAATAACTGAACATAAAAGTTACCTCCACAAAAATTCAGCACTTGGTATATAAAGGTGAAAAAGAACAGAAAAGGCAAGCAGCACCTACTGTGGTTGGAAAAGATGGTAAAGAAACAAAGAGAGGAACACCCACAGAATACATTAACGGAAATATAAGTATATTTTTAAAATTAGAAATATTCCTGGTATTAAAAAGTGCTCTGGTTTCAAAAAAGCCAAAGACGTTTCAAAAAAGTAAGAAAGCAAAACTGCAAAGTGATGAGAACGCAGCAGGGAAAAATAACAGATTTAGTATACACTTTTTTGACTTTCAGAGAGAAGTAAATTCTCATGAGTTTCTCTGAGCTGTTGAAGACAACCACCACAGGAGAGAGAGAGCAAGAAAAAAACCCAAATAACCAAACAAACCAGCAGACAAATTACATACAATGAACACACACACACATCAAAACCTCATAAAACTAGCTGTCCCAAGCCTACTCACTTATAGATCATACAATATAGCAAGTGATGGAGAGGAATGCCTGAAAGAAATAGAAAGGTTCAAGAGTCAGTGACCCTAATTTGTACTACCCAGAGCCAGTGTAAAAAGCAGTAGCTCCCTATAGGTGGAACTTTTATCTCTATATATAGTAATGGAACTCGTCAGATCTAGCTGCCAAGTTCAAGTTAAAGTCTGAGTTTGAGCTAGAGGCATTTGTAGCATCACCAAGTCTAAATTTATCAGAAAGCCTTGGAACTTGCAGAGCTACAGAGACCTAGAACTTCTCTGTATCGATCATAAACCACACCACACCACAGAAAAACTGATGTACTGACACTAGAGGTCAGCCTATCTTTGCAAAGGGAGAGAATTATTAGAATCTCATCTTGATAAATTATGAGATTAACAGTTAATGATAAAGTCATCTCCATAGGGCATCATAAAAATTAGATGTACTGATTATTGTATAACCCCCCTCAGCAACTTCAAGTGTCCCATTTCTACTTTTGGGGGGGGGGAATATACATTGTTTCCCCTCAAAATGAAATTACTGGCTGTGAAAAATTACCCAACATATTGTGTTTCAATGAAAAATACCTACCCGGTGGGCTCTTACCTTCCACATCAGTGAATCAAGCCTCTGCCTCACATACTCCCCACTCTATGACTAAACAGAACCAGTGCCATGATGAAAATATTCTAGCTTTGTATGGTAACAACACACTTCTTAATGCTCGCTTAAAAATAAATAAGTAAAAACCTGCTACAATTGTAGGCTTTTGAAAATCCAAAAGGAAATGCAAAAAAAAAAATCAAAAACCAAACAAACAACTACAGAAGTATTACATTTGCATGTAATTTATCAAGTTATTCTTAAATAATAGCTAAGCTTTAGTCTGTTTTAGCACTAAAATAGCCCAGTTCACTTAGACCCACCTCTGTGGAGCGCAAGTTGAGTACTAAACATATATGGCAACATCAAGTCAAGGGCAGATTTATCCAGATTTATCCAGAGTTGACCACAAACTTTATTATTTTTGAATTATTTTTTTATTCAAACCTGTATCTGTTTTTTGTTCCATTGATACAGACATGGTGCCAGCTCAAGAGGAGACCTCAGAAGGGATTTTTATCACTTGAAAGAAATAGTTAATTCAACTCTGACACCATCCAACAGGCAGATCTAGAGAGTAAGTTATCTGAGTAATTTGATGTTAGAGATTGGAAAGGCTTTGGAAAAACAAAATACAGAGGAAATATGGAATATTATGGAGCCAGCGCTGGCAGCATATTTCTGAAAGAAATGCAAACAAATCTAATTTACCTGAGAGGCAGTAAATAAGTAAGAATTGACCTGTTAAAAGCTACAAGCAGAATGATAAACAATAGAGTTAAAAAAAGAAACTGCTAAGCAATACCACAGCTTGCTCCAAAGAAAAGTTTAAAATGGTGCTCCAAGGAAAACTGTGGTTGGCTCTGACTCCTTTGGGGTCTCATTAAATCCTTATTCCAGAGCTGCATGGTAGCACCACTCATTAGGAAGTAGCCTTTGCAGATAGCAGTTGTGAGGCTGCCTGTGGCTCTTCCACAGCCTTCCCATCCCTACAGGGAGGGGCATCAAAGATAGACAAATCATTCTGAAGAAGCTGGACTGGAAGTACAAAAAGAGGAAGAAAGTTTTAGAGAAACTTCACCGTTACCAAGCACTAAGTAGGATTAAATTCATCTCCAGTGTGTCAATAACAGAGATTTCATTAAAGACATTATTTTAAACAAAATTAATTTATGAAAGCTTAAAATAGAAGCAGCATGAACTGTTCTGTTGACAGTTGTAATAAAGCTTCTCTTGTCTCACTGCATTTATCGACTTTTTCAACCATGGTCCCCTGTTTCACCTGCCCATCCCACCCTGGTATTTTAGATAAACCTCTCAAGTATATGGACCACACCGGTGGTTCTGGTTTACAGAGCATCTTCCCTAGCCCTATAGTTATTTTAGTTACTCCTTTGCTCACTTGAACAACGAATAACTGAATGCGCACTCTCCTTGTATACTAATCTTTTTACAGGATCATAAGACATATCTGCTTTATACCTCGTATTTGTTACAACCCTCTATGAATACACCAGAGTTTACTGAACTCAGTATCTGCAGATCTTCCATTTAAGAGCTAGAACCACTGCAGAAAGCTTTTACTCAGCTGAGTCTCTCACCACAGGGAATTATTTCACCTCAACAAAAGCAGCAAAGTTGCATAAAGAAAATAATTAAGGAATGGCATTGATCTTAAATTCCTCAGGAATCCTAATTTATTTTAAGGCCACCACCTTCTATGACTCTATACCAACAATTTGAGAGGTTCTTTAAATCTAGCCAGAGGTCTTTACTTCCCAACACCTGCAGAGACAGTCTGTCTCAATCAGTTTTGGCACCCCCATGGGAACACTTCACAGAAGAACCAGCTTTGCATTTTCCCTTAAGACTACAGGGGAATGTTTATCAGAATCTCTTACCTTTTTCAATTAAGCCAATTACGTGACACAACTTAAAATGATAGTCTTTTAGGCAACAGCAACTTCAGGCCCAACATACACAGAAGATCCATCCTAAATACAGTGAATCAAGTTTGATGATACGTTTAGTTACTGTCATTAAAAACTAAATTACACCTATTTTTGGTGCTGGTATAGTCAAGGCTTTACACTGATAGGGTAGATTAATTTTGCAAATTCAAAATACAGGCATTAAAACCCAATTATATTGTTCTGTTCCACATTACTTCACGAAACTTCCACACATTGGTAAATATGAAAGTTGATGAGATGAAGCACACTGGCACAAACATTCACTTTTGAGACCTTAAATTTAGACACTATTTGTTTTTTCTATCCTGCCAGTCAGCTTGTGATTAACCAACTTCAAAGAAATAAACAAAGATATTAGATGTTTTCTACCCATAATACTTTGAGGAGTTTTAGCTACATTAGCTGTTAGCATTAACAAACAAACAAATAAATCACTACTGCTACCACCAATAATAATACAAGAGAAAATACAAGGAAAAAAAACAATGCAATAGATCTTCCCC